>JASGAU010380368.1:2500-26967 GCA_030220045.1 Australoheros facetus
CTGGAGCAGATACTGATCTCAGAGAACAGGTATGGTGTAACAGTGTGATACACCGCAGTAGGCCCTGTTAATGTTCAGTTCCTGCTGAAATTGTGCCACATTGCACGCTGTCTATTCAACAACAATAGCATCTTTGTCTAGTATTCTAGTAATCTTTTAGTACTTAATATAAAATATTTGAAAATGCAATATTTATTTTATATATATATATAGATAGATTGCTTGATATATATGAGACTTGAGATAAAAAATCTCTTTTGCAAGCATGTCCTGGCCAAGACAGATAGCAGTACAACAACTAGTTGTTTCAGAAACTAGGAACACAAGGGCAAATACACACAGCAAAACTACACAAAATATGTGTAGCAAATTCACAAGTGATTAAAAAGTCAAATACATAAACCAAAATTTATGAATTTCAGTGCCAGTGATGCTTAAAACATCAGAAAAAGTCATCGCCTGGGGCCAAAAAAACAGGGGTGGTCATATTTAGGGAAAGCATCTACAACCTGAAGTAACTTAAGAGGTTGCTGCTCAACACTTGTTGTATAAAGAATAACTTTATTGCTTGGCTTATGTGACCCCGATGAAGGCAACGTGTCAAAACACACCAGTCAAGCAATAAAATAGTTCTTTAAACTACATGTGTTGCTGGAGTGTCTCCATGCACCTTGGAAGCAAATGAAGCTGTGCCAGAAACTTCTGTTCTGTTTCTACAGCCTGAAGTAACTGCCTTCCAGGTCCTTTGAGGGCAGACAGAAGGAATGAGTCTTGGGACAGAAGACAGTAACTTCCCACACATTTTTTTAGTAAATGTAACTCAGTGGGTAAGATGGGAACAAGGCAAGAGTAGTCTTATAAATAAGAATGCACCAGTGGTTGAGTCATGATATGGCAAAGGAGACTGTCCCACCCAAGGATGCAGTGCACAATGGTGGGCGAGAACTTTAAGGATTGTAATAAATCTTAGCGCTCCATGATAGACAGCATCTGGCATATGCAATTATTAGATAAATGCATATAAAAAAACAGTGCTGACATGAAAGTGGGAGCAGCAAGTCTCTTTGTTGCCTCAAAGGACAGACAGCTGCTGCTTTCAGCTGCTGAACGTGAAGTGTAAAAGAGAGAGTGACATCAATTATAATTCTTAAGTACTTACACTGACATACTGACTCAGTCTCAGAGCCCTGGACTGCAGTGATGCATGAAGGGCTCAGTGGGTTTGATTTTGCATTTTTTTTAATATCATCAGTTTAGTTTTGTCAGAATTTAAAACATTTATTAAAACAGTATTACAAACTGATTGTAGCTGAAAGAGAGCCTAGTTAGGAGTAGGTGCAGAGCAGCCCATCACCATATCAGGATAAAAATGAAAGCTTGCTATTTTGGGTTGGTCTTTCAACTGAACCCTGGGGCACACTTTTAGTTGCATTAAGCAAACTGGAAGTGATTCCATTCCTTCTACCGCACACACTGAGATTTATTCGCTAAACACTTTTGAAACTGTTCAGCATTTTTTTTAATATATGCACCTGTCATTAATAATATATGATGTGGCATTTTGAAATGACTTGTTTTATATAACCAGCACCCAAACCTATAATATGCTGAATTCACATTGATATAAAACAAAGAAAAGCAGCTGATCCACACAGTTGAGATGCTGGAATTATGAGAGTTTGATATTTTTGGTTAACCACTGAAATTGTTTTTGATTCCATAAAATAATCATGGCATGGGGGNTGTGGATGACCTGAAGAGTAGATTTATATAGAGATATAGAGGAAATAAAGAAATTGAGTATGATTTTTATATTGTGTTGACCTTTATTTTAATAAAAAAAATGTTTTTTATGTTAATTATCGATAAAGAATGCTTGATGGTGGGTATAAATCAATTTTTTTGGGGGGGCTTCTGAAAACAGGGTACAGCAGAAAAAAATTAGTGAACCACTGCCATATTCAGTGTGCCTCATTCATTTAACAGTCATTAGTGCTGTCAATCAATCTACCAGACTGTATGAAGTCCATATGTAGTGCTCGTTACCATATTCCAAACTTGTGTCTACAGGGATTACGTAGCTCGCATGGGTCTGGGGGTCATCCTCAACCTGACTCGTCAGCAGGAAGATGCTCAGCTGGCTCGCAGTGTCTCTGGCATCCTCGAGCACATGTTCAAACACACCGAGGAGACGTCCATCCACCTCATCACTAACGGTGCCCTGGACACCCTCCTCTTCTGGTGCCGAGGTACAGACCCCACTGTGCTGCGCCACTGTGCCGTGGCACTGGCTAATTGTGCAATGTACGGGGGCCACTGCTGCCAGCGCTGGATGATCGAGAAACAGGCAGCTGAGTGGCTCTTCCCACTGGCCTTTTCCAAAGAGGATGAACTCATTCGTTTCCACGCCTGCTTGGCTGTAACTGTGTTAGCTGCAAACCGAGAAATTGAGAAGGAGGTGGTGAAATCAGGCACCTTGGAGCTGGTGGAGCCGTTCATAGCATCTCTTGATCCGGACGACTTTGCCCGCAGCTTACTGGACAGTGCAGACAGCATGCAGGGAAGGACTGCATCTGATCTGCAGCACCTTTTGCCATTACTGGATGGCACAAGAGTGGAGGGAAAGTGCATTGCAGCCTTTTACCTTTGTGTTGAGGCCAGCATCAAGTCCCGTCAGCGCAACACCAAGGTACAACCGCTGTTCACTGGCTATTTAGCTTCAATTTTAAATATGTTTTGGCGGAGTTCTAATTTCTCCTCCTTTTTCAGATATTTCAAGAGATTGGTGCAGTGCAGAGCCTAAAAAGAATCGTCATGTACTCCAGCAATGGCACAGTCTGTGCCCTCGCTAAGCGGGCACTGAGGATGATGGGAGAAGAAGTGCCGAAACGAATTCTGTCAAGTGTGCCCAACTGGAAAACCTGTGAAGTGCAGACGTGGCTGCAGCAGATTGGCTTCAGCACCTACTGTGACCGTTTTCAGGTGAGTAAAACATTATTCCTACAGAGAGATGAAAAATCTATCCACACCCTCATCTCACAGCTCAGTTTAAGAGATGGTCTGACATGGATGTGGTTTAGGTCATGCTTGTAGGAGAGAAATTTTAGGGTCAGTTTTGGCGGCTCAAATTCTCCCTCTGTAGCACTCCAATGTGGAGTTCCACAAGGCTCTATTTTGGGGCTGATTCTCTTCTCCTTTTATTTACTTACCCCAGGATTGAATCTGAAAAAATATGGCATCTGATGGAAGCTCATTAAGAGTATTACTAGAATGTTTCAGTGACATCAAAGCCTGGATGGCCTTAAATTTGATAAACTTCAATGAGAGCAAGACTGACGCCATGATTCTTAGACCCAGTAGTTCCAATGGTGATCTAAAATTGGACATGGGCCCACTGGCCCTTATGTTAAGCCAATTCTGAAGCACCTTGGTGTGAAAATGGACTGCCTTAAAATTGGACAGATTCATTTTGTTGTAAAATCCGTTTTTTACCACCTAGGGCTTCTTTCTAAGATCAAGCCCTTGTTATCTTTTCAATAATTCTGAGACTTATACACATGCCTTTTTTTTTTTTTTAACAACTTGATTATTGTAATGCCCTGTATGTTGGTGTAAATCAGGCCTCTCTTTTATGCTTTCAGTTGGTCCAAAATGCTGCTGCTTGCTTTCTTACTAGAACCCATAAGATGGAGCACATCTCCCCTGTTCTGGCCTCCCCATAACTGACATCCTGTGAATTTTGGGATTGATTTTAAGATTTTATTGAATGTTTTTAAATCCTTTAATGGGTTGGCACCACCATATCTTGGTGATCTCTTAAAATATGTTCCTTTAAAGTGACTTAGATCTGCTTACTGGTGTGTCCTGAACAATCGACTTAAGAACAGGGGGCGTTGGGACTTTGTTTTTTTTAAAATGTGCTTTATAAATAAAATTGGACTGGATTGATGTGTTGGTGATTTCATTATATAGGAACTTCAGGTGGACGGAGACCTCCTTCTGAACATTACAGATGAGGACCTGAGTTCTGATTTGGGCATGACTACTAGCCTTACCCGCAAGAGGCAAGTGGTGAAAATCTTTGAACAAAGTGGTCTGAGATGATCAAAAGACAGTAGTCTTATTTTCTTAAAAAAAAAAACAACACCTCTGATTTGTCTCATTATGTAGGTTTTTGAGAGACTTGCGTGTGCTGAAGACTTATGCCAATTATTCCACCTGTGACCCAAACAACATGGCTGACTGGTTAAGTGAGGTGGACCCTCGTTTTCGTCAGTACACTTACGGCCTAGTCCAGTCAGGAGTGGATTGTCACAACGTCCGGAACCTGACCGATCAGCAGCTCAAGTACGACTGCCATATTGAGAATGGCGTTCACAGAGCAAAGATACTGTCGTCTAGTGGCAGACCCTTAAAACTAAGCCACACAGATGCCCACCCCACAGGGCCCGACGTCTTCATCAGTTACCGACGGACTACGGGTTCTCAGCTGGCCAGGTTAGAACTGGAGAAGATTTTGTGCAGTAGTTAATTTAGGATGAAGAGTGAAGTCAAATACAGTGATTAAATCCTGTCAATATTCTTTTGCCTCCAGCCTTTTGAAGGTGCATCTACAGGTCCGTGGATACAGTGTCTTCATAGATGTAGAGAAGCTGGAAGCCGGTAAATTTGAGGACAAATTGATTCAGAGTGTACACAGAGCACGTAACTTCATCCTGGTCCTGTCTGCTAATGCTCTGGACAAGTGCATGGGAGACACTGCCATGAAGGACTGGGTGCACAAGGTCAGTTTTCCATTTCCTGTACACGATGGTTGAAATGTCAGGGCTCATTACATCTAATTTTTGCTGAAAATTTTCAGATCACTGCACCTCAAACCCTTCTCGAGATAATCCACAATAATTCTGTTGATGAGACAATTGGATTACTTCAGATCAAATTTTGTGAGCTTGCATGTAAAATTTGTTCTGTCAAATTATTTTTGGATAGTGTTTTTATATCGAAAACTCTATTTTCAGTGGAACACAACTCTCTTAAAACTCTTAAATATGTTTAAAGTTCCATTTAGACCCTCTTAAATTTGTGATGGCTGGTTTTCATAAAACATCATGACCAAATGAACTAAAATCACCACCTTCTTAATAATGTAATCTAAGTCATCCTTGTGCTGCTTAAATCCCTCTGATCCATTGGGGGTATGGGACCTCTGGGGGGTGTCCTGTGGTGATGTGGGGTGGGGCCTCTGTGGACTGGACTTGTGTGGATGTGTCAGATTCTTTGGTTTGCAGTAATGTTTAAGTGGGTGCTACTCATTAAAGTAACATCCACATGTATACCAGAACCAAAAAAATTATGAAGCAGGACACTGCATTTTAACTAGATGATCCATTTTTTTCACTTTGCTTGTGGGTGGTTTTCATATTGTGTGTGGTCAGTGTACAAAGTAGCTGTAAAGGTTTGTATCTGCTCTTTATCTCTGGTTAACATATTCTTATATGTAATTTGATTTAATCACATCTATTACGAGCTAATTTGATCTGTGCTGTAGGTTAATGCCATAGTTTCTTGCAACAGGATCAGAACATTTGACTACCCTCTATCCTTTACCTGAAAATTCTAAGTGCTTGAGTAGTCCTAATGTGAACCCAGTTGGAGTAATATCAAGTATCATACAATTCACCGATCCAAATCACTGAATTCAGTTCCAATCACTTCCATGGCCACGTGTGTATAAAATCAAGCACCTAGGTATGCAAGCTGCTTCTACAAACATTTGTGAAAGAATGGGTCACTTTCAACAGCTTGGCGAATTCCAGAGTGTTACTGTGACAGGATACCACCTGTGAAACAAGTCCAGTCATGACATTTCCCTAATACTAAATATTCCACAGTCAACTGTCAGTGGTATTATAACAAAGTGGAAGCAATTGGGAACAACAGCAACTCATGGATGAGCGAGTTTGGTTAAATCTTCCTGGAAGGGTTGAAACATTTATAACTGCAAAGGGTGGACTGACATCATATTAAAGAACGGGATGTTACTCAAGTTCATATGTGTGTAAAGGCAGATGAGTGAACACTTTTGGCAATATGGTGTAGGTCCAGTCTTTTGTGCTTTTCTAGATTAATTTTTGTACCTCACAGGCCTAAAGGTAATATGTTTAATCTTGCAGGAAATAGTCACGGCCCTGGCTGGTAAGAAGAACATAGTTCCTGTCACAGATAACTTTACATGGCCTGACCCCATGTTGCTGCCAGAAGACATGAGAGCCATTCTCAACTTCAATGGCATAAAGTGAGTCACTGTATACTGCATTATGACTGGACAGTACGTGTCCGTGTTGTGATGTGAAATTGTTTTCCCAACAGGTTTAAACCACAGCTATTTGTCCCATTTGCACTACATTTATTATTATCTATCAAGCTCTCAAGTTTCTCTCATTAATATTTCATTCACTTAATTGTTGGTGCAAATCTGTAAAATGCCAGTTAGAGAGAACTGTTTTCCCTGAATGGACATTATCTAATGCCTGCTGTTGTCTCTTCAAACAGGTGGTCCCATGAATATCAGGAGGCCACGATTGAGAAGATCCTACGCTTTCTGAAAGAACCTCAAGACCAAGTCGACCGCCCAGACGGCTCCAAAGAGCAGAAAAAGAAATAAATTGACATAAAAACAGTTTGATCTCAGCTATAATAACTATCTACAATGCCAAATTCCACATAACCTACTTCTGGCAGCTTTCCCTGCTCTGCCCAAATGCATGTGAAATGAATCTGGTTGTTTAGATTACATGCTCACACACATATCTAATATGCACACACTCAATTATAAACAATCAGTAGAACTGACAAGTGAATTTCAGATTGTATATAAAAACTCTAAGCCTTTAATGTTAGTTACTGTTGTATATGTGTAATCAGGTACAGTACGCGCCTTCTGTATCTCAGGAAAATATCTGACAGACCAGCCGACATGGGCACCCAGCAAAATCATCACCACTAACACATCAGTGTTCTTTAAAGTCGCTGTATATGCAGTCATTTTGCAGGCCTCTAATTTTAGTGACATTTCTCTTGTTTTTAATGTTTGTGTTGGGATAGAGAAAATCTTTTTGGCCAGCTTGCCCATTTTTTTATTATTATTTTTGATAGGTGACTACTGTGAGTCCAAGCCCCTAATTTAATCATAAGTCTAAGAAGTGTAGAGGGAATGAAGACATCCATGTAGAGTTAAACATATTGTCCTGTAATAAAAGTGGGTAAAGAGGACTTTAACATCTGTTCTGTTTTACAGTTTCATTGTAAATGACCACTTTCTGTGTTCCATTTAGCTATTATTTTTACTGCTGACCCAACATTTACTTCACCACAGTGTTAAATCCGTTGAATAATTATATGGTCACATGGTAATCGAAAATGTATCCTTCCATCCATCTCCTGCTTATCTAATTCAGGGTTGTGGGAGGCCTGAAGCCTACCCCAGCTGTCACAGGGTGAGAGGTGTGGTACACCCTGTCAGTCTGTCACAGGTCTAACACATATAGTTAGATCTGAGATGACCATTCACACCTATGGTCAATTTAACACACTTCACTCCATGTGTGTCTTTGTGTTCTGGAGTACCTGGAGAGAACCCACTCAAGACACATGGAGAGCATGCAAATTCCACACAGAAGGGTCCCAGACTAGTTTTGAACCAAGGAGCCTCTTGCTGTGAGGCAACAGTGCTAACCAACACACCACTGTGTCGCCCCAAAATATATCCATGTCTAGCCAAAAAAAAAGAAAGAATAAAAAATATCCAGCAACATGACACACCTGTCCTGTGTTCATAAAGCATAAAATCAGCAAAATATGCAGCACTCATCCAGATTTGTTGGTCAAGTTTATTAAATAAAACTCTGTAACTTGATTCACACAATTGTTCTGTTGCATTCTGTTGCTTCCGCTTATCCTTTTTCAGGGTCGCCGGGGGGGGGGAGCTGGAGCCTATCCCAGCTGTCATAGGGCGAGAGGCAGGGTACACTCTGAACATATCGCCAGCCTGTCACAGGGCTAACACAGAGAGACAAACAACCTTTCACACTCACGCTCTCATTCGCACCTATGGGCAATTTAGAGTAGCCAATTAACCTAACCCCAGTAAATGCATGTCTTTGGAAAGTGGGAGGAAACTGGAGTACCCGGAGGAAACCCACACAAGCACGGGAAGAACATGCAAACTCCACATAGAGAGAGGGAGAGGCCTGGGTGGAATCGAACCCAGGCCTTCCAGATGGTATTCTAACTGTGAGGCAGCAGTGCTAACCACTGCGCCACCGTGCTTATATAGTCGTTTCAAAATTAAATTATAGCACTTCACGGCTTTTATCAGATTTTGCTTTAACCCTGTAAAGCCAAGTGTATCATATTTGATACATGAGTTTTTGAGACTGTAACCCCCACCAAAAAAACTAAAATAAATTGCACAATACATTTTTGAGCAATAAGTTGCAAAAAAAAGTAAGGAAAAAAAGCCAAATGTATCACATATTATACATGCAAATTAATATTTTTTGTCAGAAGGTTTAATAAACAGTCCATTTTCCAAAAAATAATTTTTAGAAACAATTACAACATTATATTCCAAAAAAGTATCCAGATTACTAAATACTGCACAGCTGATTATAGAAGAACAGACAGTTTTCCTGGTCAATTATCACACAGTATCAAACACAGCTTTGGTCACATGATCAAGCAAAATTTGCAGCCCAGCATCAACGATAATCTTGCTGATCAGACAATAGTTAAACCTTCACTCCACCAACTAACTTCCCTTTGTGCATTTAAAGCTGATTTGGCAGCTCATGTTCCTTCATTGTGCAACTAGGACGTGACAGTGTGTGCGCTGCTTCTGCGTTATTCTACTGTTCAATGTTGGCTGTAGTCCTAAGAAGGAAGCTTCTTAATAGAGGGACTGTGCTACTTCCTGTATGGATGGAGGAAGGAGGGCAAAAGATCTAACTCAGTAATCCCTGGCTACTGCTACAGTTTCTGTGTATTTATGATGGTTGTGTTTGGCTGTGTTGGGCTCAGACAATCTTCACTGCTCTGTGGTTTTAGTGATTGCTTGTAACATCATGTTGGGAAAACCCTTAATATGGCCGAGTCTCCAGTTTAACGTGCATCCAGACAGAGCAGAGAACCCAGGCTTTTTAGCAAAGTAGAAGTAGAAATACCACTGTACACACAAATACAGTACAAAACAGTAGGATTACAATATACTTTGAGTACCACAATATTTTGCATTATTTAAAAATGTGTTTGTACAAGAAGTACAAGCTGGTAAAATATAAGACTTCAATCAGGGTTTTTGACACGTTAACTTATTTTATTTAACCAGGAAAAACAAATTGGGATTAAAATCGCCTTTTCAAGAGTGCCCTGGGCATGACAAACGTAAACTGAAAAACATTGGCGAGTTTTTCAAAAGCAATCGCTCAATACGGAAGACTTGACAGAATTTAAAAAAATTAAAAATATCGAAAAAGAGGCTGTCCAGGGGGATTCCCCCTACATTATAGCAAAATAAATCAGAAACCTGCTTTTTGCAAGAACGCTTATCTGAGGCGCCAAACAGGCGAGCTCAGAGAACGTTGCTAGGTTATGACGCAGTAATTGTAACATACCTACTTTAACTTAAAGGATATTAACATCCATCCATTATCTTCCCCTTTATTCCGCTAGTTGTGGTCATGGTGGGAGGGGGCTAAAGTTTGCTGAGTGTGTGTTTTGCCGAGCTGATTTAGGTTTGTCTTGAAATACTCAGACCAGGCACTAACAATTACGCTACGTTCAAAGTCACTTCAATCACCTTTCGTCCCCATTCTGATACTCTGTTTGAACTTCAGCAGGTCATCTTGACCATGTCTACATGTCTAAATGCATTGAGTTGCTGCAATGTGATTGGCTTATTATTATTTATTGGATCGATGAGCAGCTGAACAGGTGTCCCAAACAAATTTACCTGAGCGTATATGTACGTAAAGCTCTTTTATATTGAGAAATGAATACTATTTTCTGGCCTGGTTTTCTGTTGTACAGAGAAATTAAACAGCATCAGCATTTTACAAAATAACTGACACGGTGAAAGTTACACAACTGTTTGAAATTTTGTTAAATCTCTTTCTGTGCCTTCTTTCCTCTTGTACAAGAGTTCTATACAAGCGGGGACAACTAACAGATCAAAGCACAAATACTTTGTTCAAAAGAAATTAAAACCGCTAAACAGCAATATAATATCAGTAAGTGATTAGCTAGATGTAATATCACAAACTACTGAGCTCCAGTCATAAGTTCAAGTTCTTTAACTATTCTTTGATTATCTTTGTAAATGTAGTTTTTCCCTTTAGTCATAACACATATAATCAAAGTAAAACATCTGTGTGATATGCTAGTGTGATCTTCCTGTAAACTCTTTGAAAGCTGATTTTAAAAAAATACCTTAATGACAGTTTAATAATTTTTTTTCTGTGAGAGAACTTCAGAGGTGACCTTTTGTCACGCCAAGCAGTGTCTCACCTATGGATTATTGCTGTGATTATGAAATCCCACCATATCAGATGGTTATCACGTGGTTGCTATAAATAAGTGACTCACTGAAGGCACATTACGTTGCATCGAAGTTTTATGCCTTTGATCAATATTTCTTCTTATATAGGTAAGGCCATAATCTCTGATGCCCTGTAATAGCTTATGAACTTAATAAATATTAAATTCGAACTGTAAAGCACATTGTTGGGTTTGGTCAAACTGTCCATCAGGGGGTAGTTTCTTCATCCCTTGGTCATTCTTTATGGTGTGACAGCAAAAGATGGAAAAATCCCATCCCTGGGTGAGTTAATAAAACTGCCCCATCTGGATCAAAGGTGTATCTCAGCATCACAGGCAGACATAACAGATGTCTCTGCTCACCTCGCAGACTGACACCAGGATGAACCTCAACTCTCTGATGGGCTCCTGCCCTGTGTCTCTCTGCAGGTCAGGACACTGTGGAGTCTCTCTGGTCTCTCCTTTGGTCCAAACACTGCAGAGTCCTAAAAAGATAAACATGAAAATGATTCATATTTTATTTTTCTGGTTGTTTATAGCCCACAAAAACTACAAAAAGACTGAAGCAAGAGCAGGCTCACCCTATGATTCCAGCTGGGATGAAGAGGATGATGGCAGCAAAGAGGAAAGGGAAGCCCTTCAGGAAGTGGAGGGTCGCAGGGTAGAGGGAGTTAAAGACGCCACTGCCCACCAGATAACACAAGCTCTCCACACAGGCAACAGAAGCAAAAAGGGCACCTGAGAGGAACGCACACACAGACACACACAATAACACAATTATGTATACAACCTGCAGAGCACAAGCTGTCCCGTGTGACAAGGAAACATGTGCTTCAACTGTGCTGTTGATCTAATTAGTTCACTGGCTCATTCCGACACTGCACAGCTGACACACTGAGCTTGCTCTCATTTCAAGATGTGTATTATCTGTTAGCGAAACTCGAACACAATCATCACATCTTTGGTTTTAAATGTGCAACACTGATACATGATCAGGAACTGACCTTGCTCTGATGGGTCCACCAACTTGGACAGCTTGGACCTGAGCACAGGTGTTGGAGTCATGAAGAGGAAACAGAGGCCATAACCTGTGGACAAAAAAAAAAAAAAATTACAGATTTTTTTTTTTACTTTAAACACAATTAATTGTTCAATATCCATGAAATAGTCCAAAGTCAGACAGTAAAATTGCTGTAATATAAAGATACCAGTCAAATATTCTTTGCTATGTTGGTGCAAAACAATTATTCAACACAGTCTCTGAAATCCTCACCACACTGCAGTTTAACTGTGTTAATTATTTCCAGGAGCTATAATCAGAGACAGTTTATTATAGGCTTGTAGTCAACAAACACAAGGTCTGTTTGGCCAGTCACTCACTGAGATGTAATTATGACAACTGCTCTTAAAAAATAAGAGGATTTAGAAAGCACAAATACAAGAGAATGATCAAAGTAACATGGAGACATTCAAATCTAAATTAATAGCAGTAAAATTGACATCAGCTTCTATTGTAAGACTAAACACACACAAAAAAGACTTTCTTGGGCAAATACTACATGCCATTACACATGATAAATGAAAGAAAAAGCCTAACTTGGCTAAATGACCACTGATTGCGGACTGTTGTGTAGCAGTGAGGCAGAAATACTTTAAAGGCATCGTCACTTGAATTAATCTACTATTTTATAATCAAATAAATTCTGATGAACTTTGTATAGTCTGTTTACAAACAATCTGGAGAGTATGAACATGCTCCAACACCTCTCACCTATAAACATAAGCTGAGTGCTGTCAGCTACAGAAAAGACCACTAGACCAACAATGTTGGAGGCCAGACCGACGAGAGACACCCAGGAGTCCTCCAGACAGTGTTGCATGATCTTTAGCCCCACCAGACTGCTCAGATATGCCAGGTGCTGAGCCGCTGATCCGTAGCCAATGAGGGCTGACCCCCAGCACAGAGGCGAGCTCAGCTCGTACAACACATATAGCTCTCTGGTGCCGAAGTGAACAGTCACCACCAGAAAGAAGCACAGTGTGTAAAGCCACAGCTTGCATCTGTGAAATTTTCCACCAGCCTCACTGCTGCTGCCTCCTGTTGAGTAGAGGTGCCAAACAGCTTTATGGTGGCGAGTAGTGAGGAGCTTAGCACTCGGGTCTGGCAGGACAGACTCACGGACAAAGAGGTAGGCATACAGAGCTGAGACCAAGTTGGTGGCCAGGACAAGCCAGAATGGGTTGATATAACTAAACAAAGCACATAAACAGAAAGGTAAGGCATATTCATTTAGATAGTTTGCAGTGGTATGAATGAACCTCCTCACAGACATTCCTTACCCTTGTGCCCGCCGCCACTCTCCTCCGATGATGCTGGCCAGCATCCCTGAGACGCCCAGACAAGCCTCTAAGATTGCCACCCTGAAGGTGCGAGACCGCCTGTCACTGATGTCTGCCACATAGGCAAAGCAGCCTGCAAGGATGGCATTAAAATCACCTGACAGACCGCTAAGCAGCCTGCCCACTAGAAAGTAGACCACGGGCAGCTTGAGATACATCACCACAAGGTACACTATCGCCTGCAGGGCCAGGCCAAGGTTAGGGAGGATGAGGACTCGTCTGCGACCCACAAGGTCACTCCACGAGCCCAGAAGAGGCACCACCAACAGCCCAACAGAAAAGCCCCCCAGACTGATGTACAGGTTCCAGTGTGCTGTCAAGGTTTCCACCTCCTGAAAAAGACAAGTGTATCCCCAACAAAGCACATTGATCAGTGAACAGGTGGATGTGATTTTTTATAGGGATGCTGTGATTCTACTTTTAGTCTTAGTGGTATCCCAGGTGTCCACTGGCCTAATTAAACACACACAGCATTATGTCTGATCTGCCCAAACACTAGTTTTGCTTCACCTTTTTAAGCAGTGCATGTTGATCATATTCCTCTTTTCTACTTTCAGCATGTGTTTGCTGTTCCTCTTTGTTGAACTGCTTACAGGTTTAATGCTTTGATGACTCAGTCTTTTCTATTTTAAATGGATCTGAACTCATCTTTATCTCCCTTTTTGTTTGGTTACTGGATGCTTTTGTTTTATGGGTTATCATCTCATATTCCTAATATTAATAATACTCTCTCGTAGGTTTAGGCAAGAATTTTCCCCCTCCCAATTTTAAGTACTTGAGATGAGGTCTTGTATATCTTTACAGGGCTTTCGGTGGTGCCTATAGCAATGTGAGTGTGCATTACTTGTTAGAACAGGTTAAAAAATATTTTATTACAGACATGTCTTAGCATCCAAACTCTTTTTTTTTTGGCTTTGCATGCAGTTCCTTCAATAACTGTTTTCATTTTGTTGTTTTTAACTGTAACCTGAGGACAACACTATGGCATGGGCTCTCTTACTAAACCAGTTAATAAAATTCATTTTACTGTAAATCTAACATGTTAACATTACTTTGTATCTCCCGAATAATATATAATACTGCAAGGTTGTTGGCTGCTCAAGGTGATATGATATGGATTCCTGGATTAGTAAGGAAAAATGTGAAAAGATTATTGTTGTAGAATTTTTTTGCTTATTTTATGTATTTTTTTTATTTATTAGAAAATTGGGTAAATAAGAGAGTTTGTCTTTGGACTAAATCATACATTTCTCCATGGGCTTTGTTGGGTTGGATCATTTCTTAAGACTTAAGAAAGTGCAGCTTGTAAGCTGTGGAGCCATTTTGGCTCTGGTTTCTTGGCACTGGTCTAAGCCTACTGGGACTGGGCATCTTGTTCTATGGATGGGTCAGTCAATGAAATCAATCAATAAATCAAAACAGTGTCTACAGCCCCTTTAACTTTAGAACATTATAAACTTAGCACAAAAAAAGAAAGGAAATTTGTGTTTAGTTTATTATTTATTTTAAATAACAATGTTTCTTGGCAATAAATCTTATACTGTTGGAAAGCCTGTTTATTTCCCCTTAAATGGTGCCACATCTGTAAGGAAGATGCATTTGCAGAGTAGAGTTGAGTATGTGGGTTGTGCCCATGAAAAACTTGTCAAATAAGACAGCTTATTCTGATATTGACTCTTGTCTAGTCAAGACAAGCTGCTCAACCCACAAATGCATTTTCCTTACAAATGTGGCACCATTTAAGGGGAGAAAACAACGGGAGTTCCAACACTATAAGATTTATTGCCAAGAAACATTGTTACTACCAAGAAATAATCGACCAAACCTAACCTTTTGTGCTTAGTTTACTTCCTGGTCACAGGGCTGTTTTGGGGGCTTTTCCTGTTATAAGAAAGGACTTTGTAAACCCTTTATTTATGATAGGATACAGGGTTTTTAAATTAAAGGGCAATTCTGCTGCTTTCCAAGCCAGAAAAAAAGAGGACAAGAGCAGCAGTACATTTCTGGGTGAAATACTACCTTCTGGAGAGGGTCGGGGGAAGCTGAGCTGTTGCTGCACTCCGACCTCTTGGAGCCGTTGTAGCCCAGGTCTTCGCTTATGCGGTCCCATAAGTACTGGGTGGACAGAGGCGCCTGCAGGGCGAGGGAAAACATGGAGAGGAATAAAACCGGCTCCACGGACACCGGCAGTTGGCATGCACCGGGTGGTCGTAAGGAACCGGCGGGCGGTGCACAAGCCTCCTCTTTGCGTAAATCGGGCTGTTGTTGGTCGTCCGCTGATGTGTCACCGAGGACATCACCAGAAAGGATCGCTGCGGTGTCCCGCTCGTCCATGTTGAACGGACTAAACTGTAAACATTAACGGTGTTAACAGTACTGACTAGTTCAGACTGCCTGTTCACGGTATAAACATATGTCTATGGTTCACGGAGTAGACAGTGAACGCATGTAGCTTGCTAGCTGACGGTGCCAACGCTAATGAGGTTGAAGGTACCTTATGTGCTAGCTCAGCCAAACTGAACGGGACAATAACATGCGCCTTAAAAGCGCGGGCTTAGGGACCTCTTCTGGACGAAGAAGGGAGCTACAACTCGATAATAAATTTTTCTCCGTAAAGGCCTTTACACAGAAGTGACCAATTAACCGTTGTAAAACCCAGGTCTTATGTTTAAATTGTGCTGTTTTACAATTTTTCTGTTGTTGGTGATAATGATGTTGATATACGACTTTATTTTGAACATGTTAAAATAATACAAACAAAACAAAAATCATAACCCCCCCCCCAAAAAAAAGACAAAACATGTTTGTTTACATTAGTGTGTATGTACGTATGTGTATGTATGTATGTATGTGTATGTATACATATCTATCTAGATATTTACACACACTCAATGGCCACTTCATTAGTTACACCTTGCTAGTACCACTGCTGTGCCAGAAAGTGATATATTTGTTTATACTGATAAATAGCCTGTAGTCAACAGGTTCCACAGGGAGCCAACAGGCATAAGTCAAGTAAGTCAAGTCAGCAGGATTTACAAAGGGGTTATGTCTAAAATAAACAAATGGACCTTTATCTTTATGATCTTTATGACTGCATTATTGTACCTACTCCGTGTTCTGCATTATAATCAAACCAGTCCTTTTTTTGGCCTCTTAAAATATATCTTTATTGAACTGTTATGTTATATTTGTGGCAATTTCTGCTGCCCTCTTGGCCAGATCTCTCTTGAAATCTTGAAAATACATTTTAAATCTCAATGAGACTTTTCACTTGGATAAACAAAGACTATAAAAAAAAGTCACTTTGCCAAAAACTGATTGCAGTTTCTGCCTTGTCACAGTAATGCTCTTTATGGCTCAAAATGACTCAGTGTCATTTATGAGAGATGTTAATTCATGGAGATGTTTTGGTTGGAAGACTCTTTGTAGATTTTCCATTAAACCTGCACAAAGCAAACACGGCTCAGGCTACTCCAGTTGCTGGACAGATTATAAGCTAACAAGTCATTTACAGCAGTTTTGGGCCCCCTCCTTTTGCCTTCAATAAGTGCACCTTGATAGTACTGATTTGGACCCCGTTTCACCTTCAGAATTGCCTTAATTCTTTGTGGCACAGATTCAGCAGGGCGCTAGAAATATTCCTCAGAGATTTGAATCCATATTGACATCATAAGCATCACACAGTTGATCCAGATTTGTCAGTCTCCCATTGCAACAGAAAATAAATAAATAACATTTTAAACAAACTACAAATACCCTTGATGGCAAAGGAGCTGTATGAAAAAAAAAAATGCTGAATATCAACATAAATGCATGTGAATGCAGGGGCAACAGAATTCCACTTTAAAATCAGTTCCTTTTAGAACATACTGGTGTTTCATGGTATCTCAAACTCTCAATCATCTCCTCTCTCTGTGGGTTGTGTAGGTATCTTTGCAGTTGGTTAATGGCAGGACGCATCTTCTCCATCATGTTTGTTACAGCCTCAGCAACCTGAAGCACGACTCCCACCACGCTCTGCATGTAGTCAGAAATACTGAAACTACATTGTTTCAGTATTTCTCTGATCCTTTGAATGGGTTTAAAAATGAATTCTTATAATCTTAATCCACAGACAACCTAAACTTCTCAGCATGGTCAAAAAAAAAAGTGAAGATCTTTGAACAGCAGCAGCAGGAAATGCTCACACAGCAGGAAGTGGTGATAGAGGTAGTTCCTCGAAGCTTCAACCTCACTCCCTCTTGAACATGGCATCTCAGTGTCTGAGCAAACTCTCCACTAGTGTTACCAAGGCCACTTTGGATCGAGTTTCCAATGCTCCATCAGAGGTCCACATCGTGGTCCACACTATCCTGGCAGAAATCACAAAGCTGTGCCCACATTATTAAAAACTTTGCACCAGTGCTGTTTACTACATTTGTTGATGTAGGCCTTTCAGTCCCAGATCCCCAATTGTCACACACCTGCTGTGCAACTACTGTTGAATGTTCAACATGACAAATATTGTTGGAACTGCTGATGAACCAACAAGTCCAGAAAATGACACTGATATGGTCCCACCAGGCTCTGGTTCACCCCCTGGTGGTTTTTAAAAGAGATCTAAAATTAATTTCACTAGTTGTAATCAAATGAGTAATTAGTTATTGTGCTCAAACTTAAGTGCATAAAAGGCACATAAAACATCTGTATTCACTGGCCCAATGTTATAGTCCTCATAGAACAGAGTCGAGGACATATATGGAGGGACACAAGATTGTTTAATGTTGGCAATAAAAGTAACCTTTGGCATGTCTCTTAAAAATGTACCTTCAAGTAGTGATAAAATAAAATACTGATGAAGTATTTTATCAGGGCTAATAAGTATCAAAAAGAAATAAAATTGTGCGGTTAGGCTGCTACACAGCTCCACAAACCTGATTCTGATTTATCTTGAGAGGTAATGAAAGCTAATTTCACTTCTGTTTCCTGAATCACATGCGCTGTTTCAGGCCAGTTGGCAGAAATGGTGACAGAGCAATGCTGAAAATGAAAGCAGATATCAGTACTTTGTGATTCTTGGCAGGTTTTATTTTGTTTAGATGGGTACTTTCCTTCTGTATGCACCACTCCTTCAGACGGTGATCAGCAGCTGGATGCAGGTCTTTCTTCTTCACAGGCAAATTTCAGTTTCTTCATGTTGCACAGAGGACATTTAATATATTTGAAAGACTTAGACATTGACCAAAATAGTATGCTGTCACCCTTATTATTGTCATTGTTGGTTCTAACTGATGATGAACCTTATGTAGCACTTAAAAAAGGCAAAAGATAATATGGATTTATGATATTAGCCCTCAGGCTCCCATCAACAGATACTACCTGATAAAAGGTCACTCTAATAAAGCAACGCTTTAAAAAGAAAAGCTTGAGGGCTGGAAAGACAAGTTTTTGTAATTCATTTAAGTGTAATGTCTTTTTCTACATACAGTGACTGTAGGTTATTAAAAGGTGATGATGACCAAATGCCAATAAAAACACTTAAAATGTTTGCTGGATTTGCTGGCTTTCATTTCAAACACAGACTACCGTGTGGCTGCATTCAGGCTAGGAAAACACAGAAAGGTGCTTTTCTTGCTGTTGTTTGGTCAAGTTTTCTTCATAATCTCTGTAATTAAATTGTCTAAGAACTTGTGAATTAAAATCTGCAAAAATTCGCGAAGAGCTTATGTCATTTAGAGGACATACAATACAGAAATTCTCACCCGCCACATTATTAGGTACACCTGTTTAACTGCTGGTTCACTCAAATATTTTACTAGCCAATCACATTGCAGCGACATGTGGACATGGTCAAGATGACCTACTGAAGTTCAAAGTGAGCATCAGAATGGGGAAGAAAAGCTATTTAAGTGACTTTGAACGTTACATGGTTATTGTGCCGGACGGACTGCTCTGAGTATTTCAGAAACCGCTGATCTACTGGGATTTCCTACACAAACATATCTAGGGTTTAAAAACATGGCCCAAAAAATAAAAAATATTCAGTGAGCAGCTGTTCTCTTGTTAATGTCAGAGGTCAGAGGAAAATGACCAGAAAGGCAACAGTAAGTCACATAAACACTTGTTACAACCAAGGTATGCAGAAGAACATCTCTGGACACATAAAATCAAAATCCCCTGAAGCAGATGGGCTGCAGCAGCTAAAGACCACACTGGGTGCCACTCCTGTCAGCTAGGAACAGGAAACTGAGCATTATTCACATAGGCTCACCAAAATTAGACAACAGAAGATTGGAAAAAACTTCACCTGGTCTGATGAATCTCCATTTCTGCCGCAACATTCAGATGGCAGGGTCAGAATTTGGTGCAAACAGCATGAAATCATGGATTGATCCTGGCTTGTGTCAGTGGTTTAGGCTTCTGCTGTTGGTGTGGGGGATATTTAATGCCAGATGAGCATCATTTAAATGCTGCAGCCTATCTGAGTATTGTCCATTGTTTCATGACCAGTGTACCCATCTTCTGATGGCTGCTTCCAGCAGGATAATGCACCATGTCACAGTGAATTTACTGCACTCAAACAGCCTCCAAAGTCACCAGATCTCAACTCAATAGTGCACCACTGGGATTTGGTGGAACAGGAGATTTTCATCACAAATGTGCAGCTGACAAATCTACAGCAGCTGTGTGATGCTTATTGTGTCAATATGGACCAAAATCTCTGAGGACAGTTTCCAGCACCTTGTTGAATCTGTGTTATGAATAATTAAGGCAGTTCTGAAGGGTAAGGGGCTCCAACCCAGTACCAGCAAGGGGTACCTACTCAAATGGATACTGAGTGTAAACTGTGCTTTTATTATTTATCTAAAATATAAACTGTCTGATCTGAAAATAAAAACATTATATCTGTGGATTATAACTCCAGATACACCTACAGATTTAATATTTAACTTTTATGCAATAATAAGTTCTCTTGAATTATCGGTTAATAAGTTCAGCTGTCTCAGGTACTGTGGATAAATCAGAAATTTCTGAAAATGTTTGGAAATTGTTTTAGTCTGTGTTTGTATCAGACTTTCTGAACTCCTGACTCATACACCAACTCTGTGTATGCTGTTCCTAAGAAATGTCCTTAGAAATTTCATCACCCAATAACTGAATACCAGGAAAGTGGAATTTCATAATAACCTAACCTAAGATATTATCTTTGAAAACAAAAGTTTACCCTGTGGTATTTTTGTTTTGTTTTGTAAAACTTTGAAAATATTTTTTTTTAGATCTCAGGGACTTTCACCTTTTACACAACTCATGCTTGCCTCAAGCAATAAAACACTGATCACTCTTTTGCAGAGGTAATTTTATTTTTCACTTTACGCACGCACGCACGCACGCACCCACCCACGCACGCACGCACGCACGCACGCACGCACGCAGGAGGATGATCTGGTGATTTGGATTTTCAGCATTTCAGTTGTGTTTTACGTTGGAATCCTAATGTTGTTGTTTTTGGTAAGTTACACAAGTTACATAAGTTTTTAAATCTGTTTTTACAGCACTGGGACAACAGCACACTTTCTCCTTTTTCAGTCATGCACATTCAGGGATTTATTATTGCGCTATTTTCATGTTAGATAGCAGAGCATGTCCAACATTCATGCCATCACATGAATATCTGCTTGCTATGTGCTGTGTTCAGTTTATGTATATATAAATTCCCCACTCACCCCGCGAGCGGTCTTTGACCTTCCAAGCTCAGGTCCTCTACCAGAGGCCTGGGAGCTTGAGGGTCCTGTGCAGTATCTTAGCTGTTCCTAGGTCTGCACTCTTCTGGACAGAGATCTTGGATGCCGTTCCAAGAATCTGCTGGTTTGGGGGTCACTGCCCTGAGTCTTCTGATTGTCACGGGAACCACTGTTGCCTTCACCTTCCACATCCTCTCTAGCTCTTCTCTCAGCCCTTGGTATTTATTGAGCTTCTCGTGTTCCTTCTGCTTGATGTTGCCATCACTTGGCATTGCTTCATCTATCACTATTGCTTTCTTCCTCCTCTGTTTGTCCACCACTACAGTGTCAGATTGATTGGCCATCACAAGTTTGTCCATCTGTATCTGGAGGTCCTACAGGATCTTAGCTCGGTCATTCTCAGCCACCTGTAGGAGTGTATCCCATTTTGACCTCGGGACTTCCAGGTCATAATCGCCACAGATGTTCCTGGATACTATGCAGCCACTTGGTTATGGCATTCCATGTATGCCCTGCCTGCGAGTACCTTGCACCCTGCTGTTATGTGCTTGATTGTCTCAGGGACATCTCTGCACAGCCTGCACCTGGTGTCTTGTCCTGTGTGGAAGACCCCAGCCTCTACTGATGTTGTGCTTGGAACTTGTTCCTGTGCTGCCATGATTAGTGCTTCTGTGCTATCCTTCAGCCCAGCTTTGTTCCACCCTTGGTAGGATTTTTCAGTATCAGCTACTGCTTCTAGTTGTTGGTGGTGCATGCTGTGCAGAGGCCTGTCCTTCCATGATGGTTCCTGTTCTTGCTCCTCTTCTTTCTCGGGTTTCTGCTGCCTGAGGTACTCACTAAGCACATGATCATTTGTGGCCATCTTCCCGATGCACTCATGGATCTTTTTTTTTTAACTGAAAAGGTTCTTCCACAGTGGCAATGGTGAGACTGTATAGTATTACCCTTTACTATGCATTTCCCAATACACAGTAACATGTAGCTCATTGGGAAGAGTACATGTGTGAAAATGATCTACATCTGTATCCAAACTTTGCCAAACCCAATAAATCAGGCTGAGAGGTAATCATAAACGATCAAAGACATTCATCTGGATCTATGTTTATTGGTTTATGTTGTCTTCTTAGCTATAACATGTCCAGATCTCCATCACTGACCCTTTGCAACATGTAATCTCTGACCAAATTGAAATGTGGGGTCATGCTCAGGGGCCAAATCAGTCCCACTGGTCCTTTCAGCTCAGCACAATTTTTGTATGTACACAGTAGATAATTTGTGCACAGCTGATATTCTTCTTTGAATGCTTTATACAGATAGAGAACAATAGGGGTGGCATGGTGGTTAGCACTGGTGCCTCACAGCAAGAAGGTCCTGGGTTTAAATCCAGGCAGAGGCCTTTTTCTGTGGCCTTTCATGTCTTCCTGCATGTTTAGGTTAAGTTAACTGGTGACTGAAATTGAATGTGAGTGTGAATCTGTCCATGGTTTACTCTAGTACTTGCCCCATGGCAGTTGGGATGGGCTCCAGCTCACCCTGAATTGGATGAGTGGAAGACAATGTATGGATAGAGACTGATAACAGTTTCACATTTCCTGAAAAGGTCCTTTCTTGGTTGTGCAGGCAGTTTGTGTTTTGGGGCTTCAGGTAAGTTATTTGGATTGTAAGTGTTGCCACACTGAGAGAAGAGATGGGATTAAAACAACAAAGAGGCATACCAAGCAATCAAAGATGAATATAAAAGCATGCATGCATGAGCTTTGCTGAGGGGTGTGTGCTTGTTATCTTCACATTTCAGGTACTTCAGGGTTCATGCTTGGGTGAAGCCATTTTACTCTTCACCAAAGACAAACTATTAGTACAGCAACTGTTCGTTACACAGCTTTGGATGACTCCGCAGTGTATTGATCACTAAATACTTACTTCCTGTAACAGTGCAGACTACTGTCTATTCTGTTGTATCCTCATTGTCACATGTTTAAATTAATGACTAACTCAACCTGGTAATCAATTCTCTATCCAGTGTTTAGGGTTTATTAACACACTTTTACAAGCATTATTTTTTAGACCCATCTGAACTTAAAATGTAGAAAAGTTATTTTTAAATTTAATGTAGGAGATTGGGCATATGATGTTTCTCAATGGGTGCATCACACACAGCACTGTGGCCACAATAACACCAGCATTCTCGCTCTGCATCCTCTTCAATTTGCCCCTGATTCTGTAGGAGGTTGCGTTTATAATAGGTATACTGTTATTAACACTTTTAGAATAAAAAGATGACTAGTGAAATTTCAGGGTCACATTTTAAGGGTCTTAAACCATCTTTACACTTATGCTTTCATTTGCAGAGCAACAGTCATGACAAAAACATGCATAACTCAGCATGTTTTAAGAGGAATAAGAAGATATATGTTAAAGCAAGAAGACAGGAACTTAATCTCTTTCAGTTCTTTGGTTTACATACAGCACAATGGAAAGTGCACTTTTACTGTTGCATCACATTTTATGTCTGTGACCTGTCTCATGAAGATAGAAGTGCAGCTTTATACTCAGTCTGTGTTCTGCAACAGTCAAAGACACAGCCAGCAACTTTTACTGCCTGTGACAACTCATCTCGCTGATTCAGTGCTTTCTAATTAACTTTATCCCAGCTCCTTGCAGAGATGTAGCCTGATAGCCTCAAAGTCAAGCCTGTACAACAGTTCATGCTGTGCTGTTCATCAGGCAAACTACTTTTGTGTCAACGATTAATTTTTCTTCCCTGGTAACTTAAGTTGAGCATGTCTTGCTCTTGCTTATGAGCAACAAGGCCTTGCTGCTCCTCCGAAAACTGGAACATCAGTGTGTTTTGCACACAGAAGGGTGACATAATGATTAACACACACTTTGTCCAAAAGGTGTGATGCAGACTTTCAGGTGCCGAAGTCCATTAGTCACTTTGGAAAGTGGAAAAACTTGTTTAAGTACAAATACAGTTACAGCAACACACTTAATGTTAAGTGTCAACTGATTTGGCATCTTTGCAGAGTACATTTATTATCTGCAGACAATACAGAGGTAGGCTTTTGAACAAAAAATAAACAGCTATCATTTTTATTTTATTTTTTTGTCTCCTTATTCTTGTAGTGGCCCCATGGAACATCCTTTTTACTCCTTGGAGGATAGCTTGCATTGTCTGGCCAGATGTTTATCAAGACCACATTATTTCTGAAGATAATTCAGTCTATAAATATTCAGATGTTGATGTGTGTTTCCCCACACTGAATCAAGAAGTCTGGAATTTCATTGTGGTTGGAGAAAGTCCCAAACTGCTGCAGGGCATTCCTTCTTCTGCGATTTCTGCACTGGTGGCCACATACACTGAATGTTCCAGCATTGCACCAGGCTCTTTCTAACAATACTGGCCTCCATGGTGAGACACAACATAAGATATATTCATCTTATATCTTATTAAGCTTTGAATGTATTCAAGCTTGAATAAGCTTGAATACAATAAGAGCACAAAAAAGCTTTACAAGCTGGTCATGCACATTCATTTAAATGTTTATTGATAATATGTCCGTAAACTCATTTGAACTTTTTAATTGCTTGTAAGCACAGAACTACTCACTGTAGCTGCTCATAGCTGCACATTGACAGTACATATATACCGTATCTCTGTCACTGATTTATGTCAAACAGTTGCACCCTTATAGTTCTCTTATATGGAGAACTATAAGGATATGGATACGGTATATATATATATATATA
>JASGAU010380369.1:0-14252 GCA_030220045.1 Australoheros facetus
TTCATATTGTCTGCTGCCGTCATGGCTTCGGTCTCGGTCATAAGGCGCCTGCTACTTTAGCATGCCCCCCTGCTACTCCAAAACAATTTGAAAGCCCTGGAGGCAGGTGTATCATTGTCAAAGTCTACAATCAAGAGATGCCTTCATGAATGGAAATAGAGTTTACAACAACATGCAAACCACCGGTAACACCCAAGAAGAAGAAGGCCAGATTAGACTCTAGAAAACATCTAAAAGAATCTGTACAGTTCTGAAAATATTCTTCTAACAGATGAAACAGATGAAACACAGATTAATTTGTACCAGAACAAGAGGAAGAGAAAATTATGGAGAAGGTTAGAGACAGCTCATGATCTGGCACACCACATCATCTGTCAAACATGGTGGAGGCAGTGTTATGACTTGGGCATGTATGGCAGCCAGGGGAACCGTGTCATTGGTGTTTATTGATGATGTGACTGCTGATAGAAGTAGCAGGATGACGTGTGCAGGACTCTCTGCTCAGATTCAGCCAAATGCTGCAAAGCTGATCAGACAGCGCTTCACATTGGAAATCAATAATGACCCAAAGCATGCTCCAAAAGTAACCCAAGAGTTTTTCAAGGCAAAGAAAGAGCACAGAGCATGCTTTTCAGTTACTAAGGACAAAACTGAAGGCAGGGAGACCCACAAACAAGCAACATCTGATGGTGGCTGCAGTAAAGGTTGAGCAGACCATCTCAAGGGAGGAAACATCGCATTTGGTGATGTCCATGGGTTCTAGACTTCATGCAGACATTGACTGTAAAGGAGTTTCATCCCAGTATTAAAATCAGTCTTTTGTTAAAGCCTTCAGTAAACGCTAAGAGTCTGCTTTTCAATCACATCTTGATTGTTTGATTTACAATCCACTGTGGTGGTGTACAGAGGCAAAATTACCAATACTGTGTTTTTGTCCAACAATTATGGACCTAACTCTATTTTAAATTGTATGTATGTACTATGTATATTCTATTTATGAACATTAGATTATCTAATATTACTTGATAATTATGAGGGAATTACAGACTTGTAAAATTTAGAGTAGTTTTCATATAATTTCTCTTTAAATTGTCCTTTACAGGGAGGTGCAGCAAATGCGGTTGCCAGTAGTTTCCAGATTTCAGTCCTGGAAAGGGAGACGGACCAAATCAGTGCGTAAAGTCGAAAATAACTGCAGGCAATTTTTTTACTTTTTCTCATTGTGGAGGAAATCACTGCAAAAGATTGGAGGTACACATGCAGTTAATTAATACAAATGGACATTTATGGCAGACTCTCAGTCCTACATGTCACACAGACTGTGATGTCCGTGACCCAAATTATGGCTCTTTGTCCAAACAGGGAACTTTGGAGGTGGTGTCCAGTCTTACTTCGTGTTCCTGCGGTTCTTGGTGGTTCTTAATTTTGTTTCCTTCTTTCTGATTGCTGGATTTGTCCTCACCCCCAGCATTGTCTTCAGATCTGTGGAAACCAAAAGCACAGATCCTGGCATGTTTGCTGTCAACATCTCGCTTGAAAATAACTCGAATGGAACAAATGGCACTGGTACGTCCTCTTTCTTCATATCCCCCTTATTTTCTTGTTACACATCTTTTAGCACAGTTCTTCCTATTAAAAACAGGAAGCCTTCTCGCAGTTTGCTGCATCAGTTTCCAAGCAACAACCCTGCCATAGAGTCTGGGTCGTTTGTAGGAGTAAATGTAGAGAGAGTGGTACCCGTTCTGGTATTCCCTTCAAAAATAAAAAATGAAGAACGCTCACCTGTGAATGAGTAGAATATTTATTTAATATTTATTGAAAGTCTCCACTGCAATTGTTGCATCTCCTTGTCTCTTTCTGTCTCTGCAACAGCATGATCTTTATATTTAGTGTAAATTTTTTGCTTGCTGTGTTTTTTCTTTCTTCAAATCCAGAGAAATGTGAGAAGTATGACCTTCCAGGCTCAAAGGTGTTCTATCAGTACCTGCTTGACTTCTTTTCAGGAACGGTGAGAAGCTAAGAGACATCATTTAGCCCTGCACATAAAGACTTTCCTGTCATGCATTACCATCTGAATTTTATTCTGCAGAATGGCACAAAGAACAAATATATAGTGCAAATGAAGTCATAAATAATGTCTTTTTGTGTGTCGTGGTTTGAAAAGAGAAAGTCACAGGTGTCACCGACAGTATTTTGGTATGAGTATTAAAGCAAGGCAGCACACACAGAACCGCCACACTGAAACTAAAGCAGGGAATTTAAATCAGCCATGACTCATTTCAGGACTTACACCTGTGCTTTTCTATTGCATCTTATCAAAGTGTTTTCTGTGAAAAAGGCTGGTTCATTTGTGCTGTTTGATATTTTTTTAGGCACAAATTATTTTAGAGTTAAAGCCTGCAATATAGGCCTAAATCACAAAATTTAGGCCTGTTTTGTAGAAGAAGAGAAGAAGTTGCACAATTCTCCTGCTATATTCTCAGCTGAGGAAATTTAATTGCATCATAAATTTAACTGTATAATCATTTCTCCTGTACAGGGTTTTATGGAGTATTCATACCTGTTTTATGGCTACTACAACAACACAGTGGTGGAGAACATGAACTTCTCCTATAACATCCCCCTTGCCTACATCCTCACCGCTGTCTTCTATTTTGCCTTTTGTCTCATCTGCATCATAGCACGGTCAGTCCCACAACCAAAACTGAAGGTCAAGATTTGGTTTGTTTTACTGTATTTGTGGAGTCTGGAGACACAGTAATTAACTTAATTAATTGTAAGGCTGTGTGTTTGCACATTTAGCTCTGTCTTAGTGACAGCTCGGATCGATTGTTTCAATGCACTGAAAAAAAGCCAGAGTCCTGAGTTTAGTTACCCTGACTCGCATCTGTATCCTGATCACTGACTGGCTGCTCACACACACAGCATGGGGACTGCAGCTCGCGTTGCTGTGGCAACAGGAGGCAGCTCTGGGGTGGGCACCTACAGCATGATCGTGTTCACCGGATGGGACTATGGTTGCCTGGGAGACAGAGCTACCAAACTGAAGCAGAAAAACATCCTCTACCAGCTACAGGTCAGAAGGGATCTATCCTACTTAATAGGATGAAGTGGTGGAAAAGAGAAATGTGACCCACACGTGGCAGCTTTTCTTCCAATAAAGCACAGTTTTATATAAGTGACATGCCTTTAGGTGACCCCTCATCTCTATTCTCTCCTTCTGCCAGGTGGATCTGGAGGAGCAGAGACTAAAGAAGCATGAAGCTAATCTGTCAACATCGCAAAAAGTGTTTTTATACTCGCTACGTGTTTTCATGGGTATTCTTTCACTTGGGTTCATTGGAGGTGCCTTCTTTGGCATATTTGTGGCCACAGGCTTCAGCCAGGTAAACGATGTAAAAATATGATGCCAGCGTGATCTTGTTAAAGCCTTGGGTGACTGTCTCCCATTTCTGCTAAACAGAACAGTGTTAAGCAAGGGATCCTTGGCTTGATTATTCAGTATCTCCCATCCATTGTCATCACCACTGGAAACTTTCTGGTGCCTCTGCTGTGTGACCAGATCGCCTTAATAGAGAAATACTCCCCAAGCACTACTGTCATAGTGGCGCTCTTAAGGTTTGTGAGAAAGTGACTGTATCACTTAGTTTGCATTTAATTTATTTGTGTTTGTTATGCTGGGGGAAAAAAATCATAATTATGAAACAAAACCTTCTGTAAAAGTGAATAATTGATGTAATCTGAAGCTAACTTCTTATCACCAGTACACAGTGACATATGACAAAACTCCAGTAAATATGAACAATTTTACTGTATTTTAGAGAGTAAATACAGGTTTATAGCAATGAGCCATTGACAATGATGCTGTTGAACCCATTTTAAAAATTGATCAGAAAATTGAACACAACAAATGCTATACTCACTCAGAGTATTGTAGTACTAGGTGGCCTTCTTAGTCAATCCTTGTAGATACAAGCCTCACCACTCAGCAGCCATCCTAAACCATCTCTGGGCACTTATTTGAGCAGTTATTTTGAAGCATTAGCTAGATTAACTTTAATTTCTTGGGTCCTCAGGATGTAAAAACTGCCTGTATATAACGTTATTGCTTAAAAGATTTGATGCATTTCCAAAATAATCAATCAGTCAATCAATCAATCTTTATTTCAGACTCATGGTCCATAAAAACAAGCAAAGTTTCATAAAACACAATAAACAAGATAAAAACAAATAGAAATACAAGCATGTCATATACAAAGGTGAGCAGTATGCTCTAAATATAGTGGTCTTCACTCTGTCTCTACATGCATACATCGTTCAGCATTGCCTATAAATATCTTTATCATTTGTCATTTCATCTTTAATAAGATGTCCAAGATATTTGACCTTATTGCAGACAATAAGATTAGTATACGACAATTTGAATCCAGGAAAAATTGTTGTTGTAGGGCTGTCTTGGTTGACACGCCTCTGCAACATCGCATGGAGATCTGGGTGTGGTGAGGGTGGTGGTCCCCATCTTTAAGAAAGGAGACCGGAGGGTGTGCTCCAATTATCGGGGGATCACACTCCTCAGCCTCCCCAGTAAGGGCTATGCTATAGGGTGCTGGAAAGGAGGGTCTGTCCGTTAGTTGAACCTCGGATTCAAGAGGAACAATGCGGTTTTCATCCTGTTGCGGAACACTGGATCAGCTCTTCATCCTCTCGAGGATAATTGAGTTTGCATGGGAGTTTGTCCATCCAGTCTACATGTGTTTTGTGGACTTGGAGAAGGCATTCAATCACTTCCCTTGGGATATCCTGTGGGGGGTACTGCGGGAGTATGGGGTGTCTGGCCCGTTGTTGCGGGCCATTCAGTCCCTATACGCATCGAGAGCTTGGTCCGTATTTCCGGCAATAAGTTAAACTCATTTCCTGTGTCTGTTGGACTTCACCAGGGCTGCCCTTTGTCACTGATTCTGTTCATAATTTTTATGGACAGAATTTCTAGGCGTAGTCAAGTGGTGGAAGACTTCCGCCTTGGTGGCCTCAGAATCTCATCTCTGCTTTTTGTGGATGATGCGGTCGTGCTGGCTTCATGAGGTGGTGGCCTCCAGCTCCCAGTGGAACAGTTCGCAGCCGAGTGTGAAGCGGCTGGCATGAGAACTAGTCTGAGGCCATGGTTCTCAGCCAGAAAAGGGTGGAGTGCCCACTCCGGCTCAGTGATGAGTTGCTGCCCCAGGTGGAGGAGTTTAAGTATTTCGGGGTCTTGTTCACAAGTAATGGGAGAAGGGAACGGGAGATTGACAGACAGATTGGGGCTGCACCGTTCTGTCGTGGTGAAGAAAAAGCTGAGTGTGAAAGCAAAGCTATCAATTTACCGGTCAATCTACATCCCTACCCTCACCTATGATCACGAGCTTTGGGTAGTGACCGAAAGAATGAGATCACGAATACAAGCAGCAGAAATGAGCTTCTTCCAATGACTGGGTGGCCTCTCCCTTAGAGATAGGGTGAGGAGTGCAGCCATTTGGGAGGGGCTCAAAGTAGAGCCACTGCTCCTCCACATCGAAAGGAGTCAGATGAGGTGGGTTGGGCATCTTACTAGGATGCCTCCTGGGTGCCTCTTGGGTGAGGTGTTCTGGGCATGTCCTACTGGGAGGAGGCCCCGGGGCAGACCCAGGACACACTGGAGAAATTATATCTCTTGGCTGGGCTGGGAACGCCTCGGTGTCCCCCAAGATGAGATGGTGGAAGTTGCTGGGGAAAGGGAGGTCTGGGTTTCTCTGCTTAGGCTGCTGCCCCTGCAACTCGGCCCGGATAAGCAGAAGAGGATGGATGGATGGATGGATGGATGGAAAAATTATATCTTTGTTGTGATTCTACAAATCATGACAGTGCTTTTACAGGCATTTTATCTGATGCTCCATGCTATAATCAGAACGTATGTGAAGGGGCTGCTGGAGACCAGATGATACTGGGACTAAAGACTGCAAGATCATCCACATGCATAGTATGGTTTGCTAAAATACCACCAATCATGCATCCAGCCTTATAGGCTCTCAACTTGTTCAACAAATAATCAACATAAAGATTAAAAAGATTCAACATTTCAGCCCCAAATGGGGCTGAAATGCTGTCTTCCCATTTTATTTGCAACATCTGTTTGGAATACCAGTAAGTGAGATTTCTCATGATGTATTTTGGAACCCCTTATTTGACTTAAAAAATAACTTCCTGTGATTTACGCAGTCTAAAGAGGCATCAATAAAACAGATTATTTTTTTCCTCTTTATTTACAATTTCCTTCAAGAATATATTATGCTGCTCAAAATAAATTAAAGTAACACATTTTAGAGTTTTTCTCAGAGTATAGCATCAAGTCAAACTTCTGGGATATTGATCTGGTCAGTTAAGTAAAGGAGGGGGTTGTTAATCAGGTTTGGCTGCTTTGGTGTTAATGAAATGAACAACAGGTGCACAGGTAGTCCAACTCCTCCAGGATGGCACATCAATACCTGCCACTGTCAGAATGTTTGCTGTGTCTCCCAGCACAGTCTCAAGAGCATGGAGGAGATTCCAGGAGACAGTCAGTTAGTCTAGAAGAGCTGGACAGAGCCATCGAAGGTTCTTTACCCATCAGCAGAACTGGTATCTGCTCCTTTGTGCAAGGAGGAACAGGATGAGCGCTGCCAGAACCCTATAGATTGACCTCCAGCAGGCCACTGGTGTGAATGTCTCTGACCAAACAATCAGAAACTAGACCTCATGAGGGTGGCCTGAGGGCCCAATGTCCTCTAGTGGGCCCTGTGCTCACTGCCCGGCACTGTGGAGCCCAATTGGCATTTGCCATTGAAAACCAGAATTGGAGATTGCAGATTGCAAATGAGACTGTCCATGAGCTCAGTGATCCCCTGGTCCAGATCTGGGAAGAGATCCCCCAGGACACCATCCGATGTTCTCAGGCATGCGTATGAGCATGTGGGGGCCATACAAAATACTGAGTACGATTTGAGTTGCTGTAATGAAATTTGGACCAGCCTGCCACATCATTTTTTCACTTTGATCAAAGTATCTGTCACCTTTTTGTTCCTAACACATTACCCAATCCATATCAGTATAAATATCCAGCATTTTTCCCATTGGGATGTGTTTTCAAAGTGTTCCTTTAATTTCTTTGAGCAGTGTACATGCAGATCAGTACAATGTTTGGCTTTAAAGCTAAGTGGTGATCAATGGACCTTTTGAAGACTTTAAGCCTATAATTATCAAGACTGACTACATTGCCAACTTTATCCTTAACAACTAGCACTAACAAAACAGACAACATTGGGTCTAGCAACAAGCCATAGAGACAGTAGAACAAATGGAAAGCAGAGCAAGCCTAACACTAGTGTCTTTAAGAGGTTCAGCAAACCCACATAACCCACATGTTTTATTACCTAGCAGCTTCTAATTTAGCAATATTAAGTTCACTATAAAGGTTGAAAAAGGTCCCACCTACAACTTGGAAATTATTCTTCAACCAACACTTTAGTTTGTGAAACAATTTTCAATTCATGATACTTTGTGGTTTGTGTTACCTTTTCCCTTTTAATACAAGATCAACCTGGAACAAGTATGAAGAACAGCTTACATTACAAAATCTTGTTCTCCCAGCCCTCAAGCAGATGCACTTCTGTGATTATTGAAGTTAAACTTTAAACCTTTAAGCAGAAGGGACACACTGCCTTAAACCTGGTGATTAGTGGTATATCACAAATGTTTAAACCTGAAAGGTAGTGGATCCTCTGTGGTGACTTATCAAGAAAGATTAATATCAAACTCACAATTGGATGAGTAGAAATGACCCATTTCTCTTCCACCCCAGGGCAGTGTTTCTGCGTCTGGTGAGTCTGGGTGTCCTTCTCTTCACCCTATGGAATGGGATCACCTGCAATGGGGACAAGACCAATCAAGATTGTCAACTGTGCCAATACAACTACACAGCCTTCCCGGTAATTATGCTACTTGCTGCGCTGCATGCTGCACTAATCTTCAGTCTCAGAGCATAACAGCACAGAGGCAGTCTCTGTTGTTTGACGAATTCTCTTGTAAGACAGAACTTCTGTTGTTTGTGTTGACGTTCCCTGTCATGGAAAGAAACAGCACTTTCAGTTTGTTTCTGGATAAACACAATGCAGGGTAAATTAAGCAGGATCCCCCGAAGGCTTCAATATGCAAAAAAGAAACCAGCAGTTTATTTTTGTCACAATAATTCAACAAGAAACAACAAACTCATTTTCAGTCTGTTAGTATTCGAGAAAGTCATGAACAACAACAACAAAGCATGTCAGGTTTTTCAGTAAATCTCTTGATCTCTTGAGGACAACAGTAGTGGCTCTGCGACTGCCTCATCCTGCTGACACAGGCTTTAGTAAAATACAAAACATGCTCTATAACAGCCTGTGTGTGCAGACAAAAAGGCTAACATAACAGTAACATCAGTCTTGAATCTTTTCAGCATGTCCACACTGAAAGACAGCCTTATCTTTTCTTATTGGTAGTGCTGGGAAACACGTGTGGGACAGGAGATGTACAAGCTGACGCTGTTTGACCTCCTCATCACTGTTGCTGTTCTTCTGTTGGTTGAATTTCCACGCAGGTACTTTTTCATTGTATAAACATGAGTCATATTGATGGACATTATGTAAATGCATGCTCTACATTTGAATACTGGTCAGTTAGTCTTGTGTTCAACTGTTTTTGTATGTGATAGGTTTGTAGTGGATAAATGTTCCTGTAAGCCTGTTCAGTGGGTGGGGCGGCAGGAGTTTGTGGTTCCCTCCAACGTGCTCGGGCTGGTTTATGGTCAGACTGTGGTTTGGGCAGGAGCTCTTTTTTGCCCTCTGCTGCCTGCTATCAACACGCTGAAGTTTGTCATCGTGTTTTACTGCAAGAAGGTGAAGCTCTAGCTTTAACACCACCAACAATTTCACACATTGCCTGTTGATTGCGTCCCTAATCCAGTAATAAGTTGCCACTTTCCCCCACAGATAACACTCTTCCAAAACTGTCGGCCAGCACTGAAGACATTTCGTTCCACCACTTCCACCTTCTTTTTCCTGGTGGTGCTCCTGTTTGGATGGGGCTTGGCAACAGCTGTCACCGTTTACAGTCTATCCGAGTGAGCACTTCTCTACTTTCCTGTAACAATTGTAACACAGTGGGGGGGGGNTCTGCTACTGCTATAAACTTTGTATGAAGACATTTTCCATGCTGTGTGATGTTGTTGAGGATGAGTGTCTCCCTCTTTTCCAAATAGGATCCATCCCTCTTACGGTTGCGGTCCTTTCCGTTTCTCCCCTACCATGTGGTCGATTGTTCCAAAGTCTTTCTACAGTCTCTCTGAAGTCACACAGGAGTTTCTCTTCTTCATTGGCTCTCAGGCGTTCTCCATCCCTCTTTTTACATTATCAGTGTGCGTAAACGCTCTGTATATTCTTTGTCTTATCATGACCTGCATATTGCATAGTCCTTACTGTGCATTTATGAGGTAATATGTCTCTTTTCTCCCTGGCAGTGTGGTGATGTGCTATGTCATAGCTTTAACAACTGTCTATGGGAGAAGTGTTGCGCTGCTAAAAGCTCAGCTTAAACTGGTAAAGTGTTTTATTTTGATTTTTTATTATTATCATTATTACATAAAGTCAAAGTAAGTTTAAGGAAAAGGGTAAAGAAGGAAAAAGTACACCCTCTTTCAAGTCTAAGGTTTTATGTATCAGGACATAATAAAAAAAATATCATCTGGTCCTTACCAAGTTCTAAAATTCCTATGTGATTATTTAACTAAAATTAAGCCAAAGTCCTGAAGCAGTGTGTGAAAAACTGAATACACTTCCTGGTTCAGTAGCTTGTAGAACCTGAAGCAATCAGTTTCTGTATGACTTCATCAGTTTCATATTGCTGTGGAGGAATTTTAGCCCATTACATCATTTCAGTTGGTTTGAGGTCTGAGCCATGGCAGCGCCTTGATTTTTTTTTTTTTTTTTTTCAGCCGTTCTGTTATAGATGTTGTGCTTGGGATCATTGTCTTCTTCCATGATCCAATTTGAGCCAAGCTTTAAATGACAGACAGATGGTCTCAGATTTGACTCTATAATACTCTGGTATACAAAGGAGTTAATGGTTGACTCAGTGGCTGCAAGGTGCCCGGGTCCTGTGACTGCAAAACAAGCCCAAATCATCACCCCACCACCACCGTGCTTGACAGTTGGCATGAGGTGTTTGTGCTGATATGCCTTTTGGTTTTCACCAAATGTGGTGTTGTGCATTATGGTCAAACATCTCCACTTAGCTCTATGTATATTAATTATTCATTATTATTAATTAATTATATTAATTAATTGTAACAATACATAATGCTTAGATGCACCCAAATTCAATACCTAATTTGATTTTAATTTCTAAAAAGTAGATGTAACAATGGTAATGTCAATTTTATTTATATTGCACATTTACTTACACACTCTTAACATAAAAGACAAAATATAAAAACCTATGTTGGTCTACTATACTTAATACTTTAAGGCAACAACCAAACAAAATATAATAAAATACAAGTTAACATACACACAAAACCACACAACCACAGTTATTAAGCAAAAGTCTGTGAGAAAGAAAACAATTTTAGCTTTTTAAAAATCATCTTCCAACATTTTTAATCTGAGTTTTCACCTTGACTCAAAGTATCCGACCTATAATCAGTCTTTTTCCAGATGGTAGTGACAAGTTCAAAAGCACTTTTAATTGTTCTGAACTTAATTGTTTTTTGTAGTTTTAAATGTGTATGCTTTCACCAACATAATAATGATCACATCACCTCTTAAAGCACCAAACATTATAACTAAAGGACCATAGAGATCCACTTTTCAATCTTCCTTACAGTACCAAAAATAAATGTAGTGCTGGTAAACTTTGTATATGTCATTATGGTTCACTTTGAAGCAATGAGTTAAACATTCATGGTTTCCTAATCCTCACATGTACTTATGGGTCTCTGGTTTACAGGAGGGCCGTGACAAGCAATTCTTGATCAAGCAGATTGAGAGCCTGAGTCGGCAACCTCACATACGGACACATACAGGAGTACGGGACTGAACACGACATATGGGCAAAGTTTAATATTAAGCATGAAACTACATAATAAGGCAACTGAAAAGACTTGTGTTTGTCATGTTGTAATTTAATGCAGGCCGAGTTTTACCAGACACCTCTGCAAGAAGATAATTGTATGAAGAGTTGTGATTTTTTTTAAAGAATAAATAAAGAGAAAGGATTAAAACCTGATCATTGTTAACCTATATAAGTGCTATATAAGTATATAGGTTCACTATATAAGTGCCTTTTCTTTATGTCCTTCACTAAACAGGAGTGGCCCTCCAATCTTATTGTACATTCTGTATAATGACAATAAAGGCATTCTATTCTATTCTAAAATATATTTTTTGTCTTTGCATAATAAAATGAGAGAAATAACAGCCCCCTCTGCTGTCACCATTGCGTTGTTGCTTCAACGTGGAACCAATGTTTACTTCCTGTTTGGGGCTCCCTGTTCCTGTGAGATTCTGCTGCCGGTCCAAAAGAGCATTTCTTCACCCAGCGAAATAATGACAGGATCTGCGCTCCGTTTTAAAAATTAAAATGTAAGAAAAGATAAGTTGAGCAGGCAGAAGTCGAATATCTCTGCTTGCTGTCGAGTCCTTAACGTAGAAGTGGACAGTAGCAAACATCGGCTAACGTTAGCTAGACTGCTAATATTCTAACGTTGGTTTTTCTGTTATTTTTATTTTACTTTTTTTCCGCTTTGAGGCATTGACACACTTTCTTTTGCTACAAGCGGCTTTATTTTGTGAACTTATTCACTTTTTACCTCGTTTTTTGTCGTCGCTAGCACCCCGAGCTAGCCGGTTACTAACGTACGGTAGTAACAGTCTCCAAGGCATCAATGAACATCCTCCCGAAGAAAAGCTGGCATGTCCGCAACAAAGACAACGTCGCTCGCGTGCGGAGGGACGAGGCCAAGGCAGCAGAGGAGGAGCGCGAGGCCAAGCGTCGCGTGGAACGTGCGGAGCAAGAGGTGACTCCGGATGGACGCAGTGATGAGTAACTTACCTGTCTGAGCAGGATACGCCAAAGTTTTTGCTAGACATGATCACAAACAGTCGAGGTTATTAACCTAACATACTAAACTTACTGAAACTATAATGAAATATAATTAAAATATACAGGAAATGTCCATAGTAGTCAGATTTGTCAGTACAGCCTACCCGAGGAGATCTTGGCAGAGACCGGATTCCGAATAAAAGTGAACAAAATTATTCGCAAATCTCATAAACCCATCTTTTATTCACAGTAGAAAACAGATGAGATGTTTAAACTGCGAAAATGTACAATTTAAATTTCATGGCAGCAACACGTCTCAAAAAAATTGGGACAGGGTCGTGTTTACCATTGTGTAAACGTGGCCTTTCTAATTTAAACACCGGTCTGTAAACATCTGGGAACTGAGGAGCCCATACTTGTCTGATGTTTTCAGGCGGTGAAAGGTCTGGACTGCAGGCAGAGCAGTTCAGCACACAGACTCTTCTGAAGCCATGTTGTTGTAATAGATGCAGGATATGGTTTAGTATTGTCTTGCTGAAATGTGCAAGGCCTCCCCTGAAAAAGACATTGTCTGTTGCTCTAAAACCTGTATACACCTTTCAGCACCGATGGTGCCTTTCCAGATGTGAATGCTGCCAATTCCATAGGCACTGATTCATCTCCATACCATCAGCGATGCAGGCTTTTGAACTGAGGGCTATAACAAGTTGGATGGTCTCTCGCCACTTTGCTTCAGTCCATTTTAAATGAACTTTAGCCTGGAGAAGACAGCAGTATTTCTGGATCATGTTCACATATGAATTCTTCCTTGCATGACCGTGATTTCTGGAAGTGTTCCTGAGCCTAATGCAGTGAATCACGTCTGTGTGTAATGCAGTGCCTTTTAAGGGCCTGAAGATCACAGACAACCAGCAATGATATTCAAAATCTTTGCAATTTCACATTATGGAACATTATTTTGAAATTCTTCAACAACATGCACTTTTTATTTTATTTTTTTTCCTCTCTAAGATGCTCTTTTTATACCGAGTAATGTTACTGACATGTTGACTGTAAACCTAATGTGTTTCAAATCGTTCCTGCAGCTGTTTCTTTTCAGTACCACTTACTTTTACATCCTTTTGTTGCCACCATCCCAACTTTTTTTGAGACATGTTGCTGCCACGAAAATCAGAATGAGCTGATGTTTTTCATGAAATAGTTTCTCTCGTGAAACACCTGATATGTTTTCTGTGTTCTGTTGTGAATAAAATATATGTTTATCATTACATTGTTTTTATTTATTTACACACATCCCAACTTTTTCAGAATTGGATTTGTACATTTGTTTAATGATACTGAGATGTCCACCTCACTGTATGTAGGGTTTGTGTTGCTGCATTTTATTGTACAGTTTGTTTGTTTTTAACTTTGCCCCTGACAAGTACCACCCATAACATATTTTTAAGTAAAACAAAATTAAACTAAGATTGAACTTTTTTTTAATCATTAAAAGCTGAACTGAAACATGCAAACTCTCCCTAGAAAATACTGGAAAAGAAACTGAAAAAGAAACAAAAGGTTTAAAACTGATGAAAAATACAAAACTGTTATAATGCTGTTCACAGGTCGCATTAAAGTCTCTTAAACAGTACTATAAATCGGAATAACATTTCATCAGTAGTTGTCTTACATGGGCATTATAGATAAAATTGAAATTTTCCTGTCTCTTTTTGCTTTATACAATCAGATACACACTTCTTTTCCCCAAAAGTTGGGAAATTCTTTTGTTACAGCATCTTAAAGTCAATCACAACTAGTAAAAAGTGTAAAACTGTAAATAGATAGAATAGTATATACTGTAGCTCCTTAAAATGGAATACAGTATCACAAAATAAATATATTAAAAAGATTTTTAAAAATATGTTGGAATCAAAAGTAATACAAAAAAGTTTTAAAAACTAATGTTACTGTTGTACAATAAATGACGGGAAATCTGAGATGGCATTAAAGTAGCCCAGTATGATAGGGTGTAAAGTGTAGTGGGCCGTGCAATGCTGGAATCGTGTTTCATTGCAGAGACTATCATGAGTTTTACTGTGTTTAAAAAAAGTTTGACACCCACCAAAAGAAAATCATTAAGACTGTGA
>JASGAU010380369.1:14277-28959 GCA_030220045.1 Australoheros facetus
GGTTAACTTTCACAAGCTTAAAAACATTTTTGTTGATCAAATAGTCACAATTTCTAGGAAAATGTATAGACCTCTGTTAAGTAAGGTAACCCAGGCTTACTGCCTAAACTGTATGCCGACTAGTCGTGCTTACAAGTGCAGTCACACCTCAAAAGGCTCATAGTGAGCAAGGAAACACTGATTTTATTATGTACGGAGACATGCATGTTATCAGTTGCCAATTAACAGTTAAAGTCTAATGAAACAACAGACTGAAGGTAAACTAAATATTTGTCTATGAGTATCAGATGATACTGTCCTTGTTGACTGCTGTTGGCCTACTGATGACCTTTGTTTATCTGATGTGTCATCTAATTTTTGTGCTAGCTAAATCTTCAGTGTGTTGATGTTTTGTTATGAATGTTTCTTTATTTCCCCTGGCACAAAAGAATGGATAGATAACAGTAAAAATCTAAATGAATAAATAACAAAAACCACAAAACAGAACTGCTTTATGGGCATTAGCTACCAGCCAAATTGTATCAGGACAGTGTTTTGCAAAGACTGTATCACTAATAGAGAAGCCTCTCATTATAATATAGTACAGCATCACTTTAAAACAAAATCTCTTGAAGGGAACTTTTTTTTTTTTTACAGAACTGGAGATATTTGAGTTAAATGTTTACAGTTTTCCAGCGGGATCAATAATTTCGAAAGTACTCCTCGTACTCATGCAGAGATGCCCACAGTGACAGAATACACCTAGAGATATTGGTAATCAATATTACAGAGTAAACAATATGTGAGGGTGATTTATTGTGATATAAAACACCCCTTATCTAGTACATCTAAAATGTCGCATTAAAGCACAGTTTGTGTTCATATAAGATTAACATCAAGCTAAAGATCTGGTTATAGTTGCAATCTTCCTTCTTTAAAGTCACACCGTGCACTCAACACTTTGTGTAAATATTTTATAGTGAACAGGTTTATTTGTGTGAAATACTGCATTACTAATGTGCAAGAGCAGTTCAGCTGATTAAAAAAAGATGACAAATTGCAGTTCTGACAGCATGCATATCAAATACTTTCAGATTTTATGACTTGCTCAGTTTGGTTTTCAGTGCATATCTTATCTTTAAAATACTAGAAAGACACATTTACTGTTCTGCTGTCATTCTTAATATTCGTAAAAGTGACCCCCAAGGGATCCAATGCTAAGAATTTGTATGTTACTATTCAGATTGCTGTTGTATATGTGTAGTACCTGTCTAAAATGGCACCAATAGAAAACTTGATGTATTTATGGTTTGAGCTTATCATAATGATAAAATAAAGTTTACCCTGCCCATGAAATTTCTGTAATTGTTGTTTATTGTTTACAGGTGCGTACAGAGTATCTGAGAAGGAAAGCCCAAGCTGCTTTGCAGTCAGCAGGAGGAAGCAGAGATGACGTTGAGGAACAGAGTGGAGGAAGTGGAGCGCTGGAGCATCTCAATCTTTTTCCCCTGGAGGAGTCCTCGGAGAAGAAGGGAAACGACGAGTATCTCAAGGAAAAGAAAGAAGAAAAGGTGACCGTTCTGCTGCCTCTCTCACTCTTCCCTTTCGTGTTATTATTTTACTCTGACATTGCAGCTGAATGATAACAAAGATTTTGTTAGTTTGATACCATTTTTGGGTTCAGCCTGTGTCTCCTGCATGATCCATGGTTGCAGGTCCAGTGCTGAACACAGTTTCTGCTTTGCATGCTTCCATTAAGAACTCTTACTAGTTAGGATTGGAGCAACACAAATACACAATAAGCACAAAACCCTTTTTCCTTTTTATACCCTAAATATTTCTTTTCAGCTGCACCACAAAAATGCTAAATAGAATAACAAAGTAATAACTTCTGTTTACAGAGCAAATATATTTTGAAATGTTGCCAGAAAAAAAAAAAGGTTCCTATCTTGTCTCATCTTTAGTGGATGCAGTTTTCTCAGATATGCTTGGATGGATGATTTGTTATCACCTGACCTTGTTGTTTACATAAAGAGTCACACGTACACAGACATGCTGGTATCAGCCTTAAAAATCAGTGTTGTGAGTTTAAATTTTTCTCTTGTTGTCGTCATAAAGCTAAATCTTTTCTGCAGCCCAGCTTCAATAGCGTGAAAGGGGGCAATTAATTCAGACAGACAGATAAATACAAGTTAAAGCCCATTGATGTGATTGAGGTTTTCGAATCAGATGCCAGAAAGTGCCAAAATGCTGCTGATAGCAAAGCAGCGGCTGTAAGCACCATTTACATTTATTTAATGATTTGAATGCATATTCTGTTTTCATGGCGGAGCATATCCATTAGAGTTGTTGTATTTACTTCAGTTAATTTTGATAAGTCCAAAGTAAACAGGAACTTGTGAAGTGTTTTGGTGGGGGAAAAAAAATTCTAGCTGCAGTTGGTGGTAGAGCCCTCACACCTCGGTGCACGTTGAGGTGCCTGTCGTCGTGATTTGGTGCTTTATAAATAAAGTTGAATTGAACTGAATTCCAGGCTTTGATTGCCTTGGTAACCCTCTAATGTACTTACTACCAGGTTATATGTCAATCAGCAGTGTTCTTCGGTCTCATTGATAGTCGCTTCATTCACTCAAGTTTATCTCAGGTCCTGCAGACTTCCCGTTGCAGAATGTCTGTCACTTTCTTTGGTGTCTGGTCGCCCATCATTTGCAGTGTGGACACGGCTTTAGCCTAAACGAGTTACTTATCATTTTGTGCCCAATAGACGTCTTTCGAGAACACATTCTAATTATATATCACGTTGTTGTATATGAATTTTGGAATCCACAACAGACATCTTTGGATGATGCTGATTTCCTGTTGCCACTAGCTGGTGCTGTGACTGTGTGTAGATGTCTCCCGACTCAGACTCTCATCCAGCACGTCAAGCTTAGGGCAGAGTGGAAAATGTGCATTTGAGTTATAAGAGCTTCTTGTGGTGTGCCGACGTGGACACGCCATTCAGCGAAAACTCAAAACGCTTCTCAATTTAGCGTCACCATCATCTTTAGATTCAACAAAAGCAAAAATCATGTCAATCCGATTAGATCTCCAGGAAGATTTTGTTAAAGTATACCACCTGAATATCAAGCTTTCCTATCCCCTGTTTCAACAATACGAAGCTAAAATAGAGACAAAGGAAAAAGAAATTAATCTGCTCTTCTAGTCCTTTTCTGCATTCGCTTGAAACAGTTTCAGAAGTATCAGGTTGGGATATTTTCCACCATTTTCCTTTATTTCATGTAAGAAACCACACAGCAAAAAATAATCCACTTTTGCCATGTTCCTACTGCTGGTTTTAGGCGAGGGAGCTGCTCAGATAGTGTGGAGAATGCACCACACCCATGCCTCAGACAGTTAGCTCTACTATTTACACTTGGGCACAAGTAATAAGGAGATGGTGGCAGGTTAAAGACAGGTTAATGTCCCATCCGGCTGCTCAGACATTTGGATTTTCGCATCCATTGGGCAGTGTCTGGAAAAGTTCATGGCTGCAGCGCACCTGTGAAAACAGCTACAGTAAATTAAAAATAATACAAAATATTTAATTTCCCGTTGGTTTTGTTTTGTTTTACTGTTGTTGTTTTTAGGAGAAGGAGGAACGAGCCATCGGCTTACTGGTGTCATTGGGACCCCAGCCGGGGTCTGAGGTCACTCCTTGGTACCTGAAAAGCAGCAAAGACAAAGAAGAGAGTAAAGAAAAAGAAAAGAGGAAGGGAATAAGTGAAGAGGAGAGAGAGAAGAAGGATCGTAGACTGAAGAATAGTTTGGATCCTTTGAAAGATATGAAGAAAGCTCTTGGGGAGAAAAACAGAAAGGAGCACAAGAGCAAGAAAAAGGAAAAGAGAGACAAAGGGGAAAAGAGTAGCAGTGGAGAGAGGTAAGAATATCAGTATTGATTTGTCTGGAAGTTTTATCTCCCTTAGTATTTCAATGAGGCTCAAGTCAAATTAAAGTGATGTTGTGGTGAATATCAAAGCAGGTCAGTAACAAAACGTCTGTCTCATCTCTTCCAGCTCCATAGAAAGGTTACGTGCTGAGCGTTTGCAGAGGGAGGTCGAAGAAAGGAGGAAAGCCCAGGCTCTTCTCGCGCAGAGGAACGGCAAAGGGAAGGAGCCTGGGAGGGAACTGAGCGAGAGGGAGAGGCCTTACAACAGCGCCTACTTCCCAGAACTTGCCCGCAAGCGACAAAGGCGGGACCAGGAGAGCTGGAGAGAGGAGATTTTGAAATCCTGAGCTGTCTTTGCTGTTTACAGACTGCAATGTATGGTTAGAGGGCAAATATTGTGATCAGTTTTCCAAATAAAGTTAAAGAGGGTCACAGTAGAGCTTTTAGCACCATGATCCATGTTTTTTTTGTTCCTCGCATGAAGGCCAGAGGTCAGGTTTATCTGCAGTGTTTCACCCATGAGTGCATCACCAGGGCAGATGGCTGCCATCACAGGGGGCTTGAGGCTCAGTCTGTCATCAAAGGCAAGTCTGTGTGAATGGCTGTTAGCAAGCCTTATGCTGTAAAAATCTAAAAAGGTTGACATCTTCCACAGATCATTGTTTGAATCACTAGTTCCAGGCCAGTTCCATCCATTTAGCCACCTCCTCCAGCTCTTCTGGTGGAGAGACTGAGATTTTCCCACGTCACAGAGAGGGACATAGATAATTTCTCCAGCATGTCCTGGGTCTACTCCAAAGTTTGCTTCTAGTAGGACATGCCCAAAACATTTCAACTTGGAGACATCCAAGAGAACCATCCTAGTCAGACAGCCGAACCACCTCAACTGGCTCCAGTGGATATGGAAGAGTAGCAGCTTTTCTCTAAGTCTCCCCCAAATGACCAAGCTGCCCACCCTAAAGGAGAGCTTTGGAGGAAGATCATTTCCACCACTTGCATCCTCAGTCTCATTCTTTCAGTCTCTACCTTAAGCTTGTGTTCATAGAGAGTTCAACTGGTAAATCAACAGCTTTGCTTTCATGCACGGCTTTCTTCACTAAGCCAAGTCCAAATTATGATGTATGATTATCAAATATGAACAAACATCATAATTGATATTTTCTCTGTTTTCTTACACTGCAGATTTTTAAAAAATGCTGTAAATGTTGATGACACCAATAAACGTATTATTTCCAGGAAAAGCCTCTAGATTCTTGTTTGAAGTGAAGTGAATATTTCTCCACTCTGTGTTATAAATAATGTGGCCCTTTCACAGAAAAAAAAAGGAAACGCACAGGTAGAAATGTTAAAATTAATGTCTACTGCTTGGGTTTCGGGGTCATGCTGTTGTGCGTGCTGACTCACTCTCACACTGTCACGGTTCACAGGATGCTTGAATAGATCAGAGCCATTGTTAACGTTCATAGTAACACTTGTGCTTTTCCTAATCGTGGAACTCTGGTGTGAAAAAGGCGTTTTGCGTCTCTATGTAGACAGATAATTAGCAATGACCAGAACAAAGGATTCAAGATTTCACAGGTATGTACTGTGGAAATGTACCCACCCTGCAATAAAAACTATTTTTAATGGATGATTGGTTTTTTTTATTTAATGTGGCCACATCAGTCACATGGTGTTTTTAATCAGTTTATTACCCATAGATAAGGTTATTAAACTGTAAAAGGTGAATTTACTGCTTGATTTTTGGAGGTTATTTTACAGGATGCCAAAGCACAAATCGCATCACACCCAAAGGTCATGATATGAATACTGAAGTGAAATTATTGGGAATTAAAAATCCAATATCAGATGAATATAACCCACCTCATTAGCTCCCTGTGGGCGCTTTATCACGGGTCTGTTTTGATACTATGAGACTGTGGTGATCAAGCCGGACCATGACAATGCGCGCCGTGCGAGGCTGACGTAGGCTGTCGGAGGAGAAAAACACAGACACCCTCCAACACCGTGAGATGGAGAGGGGGAGGAAATATATAAATATAACGTCAGAAATAGAGGATGGTTGTTTTCAGCGGTGCTTGTGACTGAGGCAGAGCAGAAATGGATGCGCAACGAGCGGCGGGCTGAGGATGCACAATAGAGCATCTCACACACCGTGTTTAATTGCGGATTAGAGCGGTGGGGAGGAGGAAGAGGAGGGGGAGAGCACAACAAGGAAGGCAAGGAGACGCTCTTTATTATTAGGAGAAAAGCGGAGGGGGGGAGACGGAGACAGCGTGAGCCCGGAGACGGCACAGACCGTGGCGGGGGGACGGGAGAGAGGAGGACACCGACACTGACAGTCGGCAGCGGCGCTCGGATGCTGTTGTTGTTGTTGCTCCGGACGCGGCGACGATGCGGCCACACTGCTGGGTGATGGTAGCGCTGGCGGGGATCATGTCGTACTTCAGCCCGGAGAGAGTCCTTGGAGCACCGCAGAGGGAAGGTGAGCGGAGTCGGAGGAGAGGAGAGAGGGAGGAAAAGGAGGAGGAGGAGGGGGCTTGAAAAGCTGTCAGTGATGCTGGAGAAAGGAGGAGAGAGGGGGTATCTAGTCAGTTATGAAAAGGCCTCTGCACACTGGGGTAAATATTGCATTATCAGCCAGTTAGACTGAGACATAATGCGAATTATTAGTGCTGGCTGACCTAATCAAAACAGGAGCGAGGCTGACTGGGTGATGGGTTGGGTACCGTATTTGCATGCAGTGATGAAAAATATTTCGGGCCTCACATCGATGGCTTTTAAAAACAACATGTACTGTATGCACAACAGGGTTAAAATCGTCGGTCAGTGCTGGATATTTAGTCTAAAAATAGCCTCCACTTGGCTCTTGAGATTATTTAGCCCAATAACCATTGCTGGCATCTTTATTTGTCGCAAATTTCAATATGCCTTCTTCCCTGAGAGCTGGCAGAGTGTTGTGTTTGTGTAATATGTGCAGTCATTGTATTGTGGTGTATTGTTTTGATAGAAGCTGTTGGCACAGTGGCTGGTGGAAAAGGCCCTGTGTTAGGTTCCTATTTATATGCAGTGTCTGTCTGGACATCTGTCTAGGGAAAGATGAAAGAATAGCACTGCTCAGGAATTGTGCATCAGGATTGGTGCCACCAGTTTTGCTGCTGGTGCATGTTTTTAGGGGGACTACACTGCTGGAGAGGGTCCTTCAGACTTTACATTGTGCCCCTGCTTTGCAGATGTGATTTCAGGCAATTATGGTGAATAATTAGCTATATTTAATTTTTGGATTATCCATTTAGTGCAATCCAGAGTGACAATTTTCTTTTATTAGTAACAGAATGGGCCACAGCAGCCTTCACTTTAGTACAGAGCTGATTTTATATTCTGAGCACATCTTCACTTACCTTTTCTCCGGCTGCTCCTGCTCTATGTTGCAACTCAACTTTTTGGCGAGCACCCCACACCTTACCCCACCCCCGAAAAAATAAATAAATAAATGTAGATAAAAGCCTACATTGCTAGAAATCACACAAACAAAATATCACTTAATTTCTCAGATTTTTTTTTGTTTGTTTCTTGTGAAGTGTTGATCCTGTTCTTACAATATTTATCAACCCCTTAAATTATTAAATGTACTATAACATTTATGTATGCAGTGTTTACAATATCATGACCATGTTGAGGAATGTACTTTGGGATTTTTATGAGGGACACAGAAAATCCAACTGTGATATCTTCAGACTGTACATATGAAAAAAAAACTTGCTATTTATCTGTCAGTTATAGATGCAGTATCAAGGTTTATATACATCTCCTTTTCCCTATCATATTTTGCATTAGATCTTTTCATTTTTTTCTTATGTTCATTGCTCTTTGAGGTTCTATTGTACTGCTACTTAATCTGCTACTAATAACCTAAAATGCACTTTTATTTACACAGACAAAAATGCCATTTAATTGTTAATGTCTATATTTGATGTGCAAGTTAAGCGTGAGTTGGACACCCTCTGACTGTTTCAAGGTGTCATTCCTGGGTTTTTTTGTTTTTTTTTGTCATCTGTCAATGGTAATAAAATGTTTTGGCTGCAGAATTTAAATGAAACCTATAAACAATCCCTGAAGGGTATTTAACCACGCTGCCCTGCCCCTTTTCTTTTCTACAGATGGTTCACTTCCCACACTCGACTACATTGAGGTACAAAAATCAAATGTCCCGATCCCTCCCTCTCTCACCTGAGTAGTAAACCTTCCTGATTTGAGTAATTCTTCTCCAATTTCTGAACCCTTCCCAAGTTAGCGCTCCTTTTTACCTAAATGACAACTCCAGCCAACCCCTCCCCTGCTTCTTAACTGTGTTTCCTGAGTGGAATGCCATTTCTGATATTTCCCCCCTTCCCCCCATGCTTTTCTCCTTACTGGAATGGTATATTCTCCCAAACTTTAATTCCAGTCTCTATTTTCTTTTACTGACTCAGACAATGTGTTCTTTAATCTTGAATTTAGTTTGTTTTCTTGCTTATTTCTCCCCAAATCCCTGATGCAAACCGTCCATTGGGGTTCTCCACTGTATCCCAGGCCTGCTTCTAAGAAAACGCTCCAATGGTTTCCCACTAAACACAACACCTATGTAACAAGATTTCACACTTCTGCTTCAGTGAAGTCTCTTTTTTTCCTTCTCACTGACTCAGACCTCCCCTTGTAGAAGCACAAATCCCCTGAATTTCTGCATTAAACGTTTCCTCTGTTGTATTCTTCTTCCTGTCGTCCTCTCAGTTTCTCAGTCCAGGGCTGCATCCCTCTCTCCTCCACCCTACGTCGTCATCCTCATCTCTTGCTCGGGGCTTGTCTCTTTTGTTCTGCTGCTCCTCACCTGCCTGTGCTGTAAGAGAGGAGGAGTGGGGTTCAATGTAAGTCTTCAACATGTAAGAGATCTATTCACCTCTCTCTGCTTTCTTTGTTTTGTTTTTTTACACGTTTTGTGTACGTCTGCATGCTTTGATGTGAGTTTGACTTGATAGACTGCACAAGCATTTGTTTTGGAAGTGTAAACTGTCAGTAACACCAACTTAATGAAGCAGAAGTGGTCAATAATCATCTCTCGGTCTAATCTTGACTTAGTGTTTTTGTTCAGCTGGCAGACAAAGTGCCATTTGTTCAAAATGAACGATTTTTCATTGTCTGTCCTTGATAGTTACTGCTAAACTCAGCTTTATTATTAAGTGGAATGATGCATTTTATTTTATATCCATAGTTATTGCAGCATAGTGATTTTTCTTTTATGTGCTGCTATGGCTCAACCAGGAGTTTGACAACGCAGATGGGGAGGAGTGCTCTGGAGGCTCCACTCCCATCCAGGAGGACAGCCTGTCGTCATGTCCCTCCCTCCCCGAGGTCTACACCTTGCCAGTTAGAGACCGACCCAACTGCCCCACCCTGCAGGATGGAGGAGGTAAAAACCTAAAGTACCTCTCATGTTCTTCCAACTCTTATTTAGCTTCAGACCCTTCAAAACAAAGATGAAGTCCTGCACTAAACTCCCTCAGGATCTGTTGCCTGAATTAGTGATGCGGATCCACTAAAGGTCTCAAACTGAGTGCACAACCAGAAGGATTGGACTCCCTACTGAACCTCAGTGAAGTGGAAACTATGATTTGTGACAATTTTGCATCATGGCTGTGAGCAGGACACATGCAGGGATGGTACCTGTGCAAACTAGGGTGAAATATGTGAATTTTATGTATTCAGTTCAATTTAATTCAGTTCAGTTTTATTTATATTGCACCAACTTGCAAAAGTATTCATCTCAGGACACTTTCCGCTGTGAGGTTATGTAAAGTGGCATTTTTTTGCCATTTAGTAGTCTCGCTGACCAAACAAAACACTGTACACTACAGGCCAAAATTCACACAGTACTATTCTATGCACTTAAGAGTTTTATCTGACTCGCATTCACACATTTGTACAATTAAAAATCACCAATCAACCTAAATGAAGACTGTGGAAGGATGCCAGAGTAGCTGGAGGAAACCCTCGCAGGCACAAAGAGAACACACATTCTGTAAAAACATGAGAAAAAAAAAAAAGAAAAATGCCATCAAATGTCTAATTTTGTTTGATCAACACTCCAAAATGTAAAAATATTCATTTTGCTACACTGTAAAACAATGAGAAGGAAAAAAAATCCTCAGTGAGAAGCTGAAACGAGAGAAGTTTTGATCTAGAAAAACAGCTTAAGCAATCAACTGATTATCAAGGTAGCTGCAGATTATTTTTCCTGTAAGTCAGCAGATAAATTAGCTTGTAGATCATTGCAGTTCCACATCGCACATGCAAAGCAGGAGAGGTCAAACAACACTGAAATAGCAAGAATGAGAGAGAATTTCTCAGTGAGTTAAACCTTGTAAATTAATCATTTATGTCCATGACTCTGAATTTATGTAATACAAATACATATTTTTATATGAATTCTTATATGTCTAAAACATGTTTGGAGGGGATATGCAATATTTATGCATTGCTACAGAGCAGAATGTGGTCTAGAAACACTGAGTGTGTCAGTTTTCAAAGCTGTTTTTTTGTTGTGTTAAGAAATGTTATATCTTAAAGAACATCAACTGCTGATGTCTGTGTGACCCTAATCTTTTTTTATTTCTCCTTTTTGCAGATTCCAAATCTCAGTGCTTCAAAAGGCACACTTTAAACTATCTTCAGGAGATAGGAAATGGCTGGTTTGGAAAGGTTAGGAATTCTCAAATATAACCCACCCAAACCATTGATTATCTATAATACAGCATCCACTGCTTTAATTCTGGTTACCAACCAGATAACAAATCCTAACTCAAAATAGTTCTTTTAGTACCCATTTCTTCTCCTGGGCACTCTTCCATGTTATTGTCCATCGATCTCTTCTAGGTGATTCTGGCTGAAGTGCTGTGTGACTGCAGCTCCTCGCAGGCTGTGGTGAAGGAGCTGCGTGTCAGTGCCAGCCCTCTGGAGCAGAGGAAGTTCTTGGCTGAGTCTGAGCCGTACAGGTGGGAGAAGCTACTCAAATTTTGGTAGCCATATTGCAGCCTTAAAGTGAGAGTATGTAACATTTACCAAGAAGTAACCACTGCAGACACAGGAGGCAGGTAATAATAAATGTAGTACAACCACACCGGAGCATCGAGACAGTTAGTGGTGGCTTGAGGATCATTTTGGATTATGAAAGTGGAAATGTGTTGAAGGACCTCTCAGACCTCCATCCATCTCTCACACTTGCCTACAGACTGTATCCAGATCAGTCGTTACTGTAGCTTGCAGTTATGTGAAAAAGAAAGTTTTCACGGTACTCTGTGCAGTCCTGTGAAAACTTAAGTACACAATTTTTTGCTTCTATACAAATTGATCATCAGCAAGTGGGAGCACTTCTATAAAAGCAGAAGTTCTGTCACTCTGTTGTTCTGGAGCATTTAGGCATTTGTTAATGCAATGCTACAACCTTCCTAGAAGTGGTCATCTCAAATTTGCACCAAGGTGCAATGTGCAGAGAAATAAAAAAAATAATAAAAAAATAAAAAAACAAGAGCTACATCTCAGACTCAACAGGCTACAGCATGTTAAATATTAAAGTTCATGACAGTACAATTAGAAATAGATGGCAAAGTATGGTTTGTTTGGAAGGATTGCCAGGAGAAAAAGAACATGGCAGCACAGCTTAGGTTTGCAGAGTTGCATCTGAACAAACCACAAGACTCCTGGAACAATGTCTTTTGGAGAGAGGAGACCAAAGTGGAGATGTTTGACCATAATGCACAGCACCATGTTTGATGAAAACCAAACACAGCATATCATCACAAACACCTCATATAAACTGTCAAGCACATTGGTGGTGGGGTGATGATTTGGGCTTATTTTGCAGCCACAGGACCCGGGCACCATGCAGTCATTGAGTTGACCATGAACTCCTCTGTATACCAGAGTATTATAGAGTCAAATGTGAGGCCATCTGTCTGACAGCTAAAGCTTGGCTGAAATTGGGTTATGCAACAGGACAATGATCCCAACCACAACAGCAAATCTACAACAGAATGACTGAAAAAGAAAAGAATCAAGTTGCTGCAATGACCCAGTCAAAGTCCAGACCTCAAACTGACTGAAATGCTGTGGTGGGACCTTAAGAGAGCTGCGTATAAATGAATTCCTGCAAAACTCAGTGAACTGAAGCAAAGTTGTAAAGAAGAGTGGGTCAAAATTCCTCCACAACAATGTGAGAGACTGATGAATCCATAGAGAAAATTATTACTTCAAGTTATTGCTGCTAAAGGTGGTTCTACAGCCTACTAAATCATAGGGTTTACTTAGTTTTTCACAGGACTTTAGTCACTTAGAGAAATGCATGTAGATAATGGTGACAGCCCTGGTGAGCCTGTGTGTACAGGATCATCAAGCTAAGGTTGGCTTACTTTTAAGTCCAACTGTTGAGCATTTAAAGGCAATATATAAACATGTTTCTGTCCTCTATCTGTTTATGTGTCCCGTCTTATGTCTTCAGGAGCCTTAAACATCCCAACATCCTTCAGTGTTTGGGGCAGTGCAGTGAGAGCATCCCCTTCCTCCTGGTTATGGAATTCTGTCAGCTGGTAAGTATCTGAACACAAAGGGGAGGATTGAATAATGAAAAGGAGTCCCACAAAATGAGAGGTGCATATTATTAAATTAGTATACTGGGCATTTTTTTTTAGATTTTAGTTGTGTTTATTTTTTTAGATAATGGTTTATCATCTTTGGAGCTTAATTATTCATCTCGTGATTTTTTATATCAGTCATATCAGTGAGAAACATATGAGAAATGCATTAAATCGTGGTTTAGCTGCATCAATCTCCATGTCTTCTTTTCATTTCATATAATTAAAGTCAAAATTATTTTTACAGTCATCGATGTTTCAGTGTCACTGAAATCTGTTTTGCATCGATACAATCAGTTTGTTTTCCTTCTATCGAATGGTTTAATCACTAACTGAAAACCATATGAGTGGACTTCCAGGCCAAACAAAGACGCAAGCAGATCAATTACAGTAACACAGTGAGAGAAGCCAAACAACACTAGAGTCCTCACTGACTGCAATTACCCCATTTGATAAAGTCTCCTATTGTCCTTTCCTTGCAGATATTTTTCATCCCTTTATGTTGTCCTCATTTTATTTCCTTGCTCCTCCAGTAGCACAAATGACTAATACAAAGGCTGTCAGCTCATTACTAATTCCCCTGCTGCTTTTGAGGCTCCGTGATGTAAAACACCTAAGAAAAAAGGGGGAGTGTATTTACTGCAGAAGTCAAAAATGCCCTCTTTGTCCGGCTTTCCTGCAGGTTTTATCTATATTTCAGGAGAAGGGAACAAACACTTTGTAAGCATTCGACTCAGCCTTCTTTTCCATCCAATGTTTGCATTTTTGTACAACCTAGGGTGACTTGAAGAGGTATCTGCGAGCCCAGCGTAAGTCAGATGGGATGACTCCAGACCTGCCAACCCGGGACCTGTTGACACTTCAGAGAATGGCGTTTGAGATCACCTCGGGTCTGCTGCATCTTCACGAAAACAACTACATCCACAGGTCAGTCGTCACTTTCACTTCTCCTGTTATCATATCTCTAAAGAGAGAATCTCTGCTGAGTGTTGATTTTCTCCCTGCAGTGATCTGGCTTTAAGAAACTGCCTTCTGACCTCAGACCTCACTGTTAGGATAGGTGACTATGGCCTCTCACACAACCATTATAAGGTAAGTCTGTGCTTTTATTTCTCCACAAAATAAATGCTAAAATCGATTCCATCAAATCCATAATAATTTCTGCGGCATGTCTTTATGAAGGAGGACTATTACCTAACTCCAGACAAACTATGGATTCCTCTGCGATGGATTGCTCCTGAGCTGCTGGAGGAGTACAGAGGATCTCTTATTGTTACAGATCAAACCAAGACCAGCAATGTGTGGTATGTTTTAAAGCTGCTCTGTGTTGACACTGCTGGTGAAAAACCTGAATTAATGACCCAAGCCGATAAGGCTGGTGACAAGTTACAGAAGAAAATATAAAGTTTTTTTTATTTTATTTTTTTATCTGGGGTCCAATTTTTAAGCTTAATCTTAAGGATTGTCCACCACAATTTGTTCCTTTAAGTGTTGCTCAGGTAAAATCACAACAGCTCAGATTAAAAGTGACTGATGCTCTCTTGATGGGCAACAGGGAAAATCAAATTTCTCTTAATAGCTGTTGCAGATTTTATAATTAAATGTTCTGAGGACTGAATGCACTTTAACAGTGGAGAAAAAATAAATATCAGTGGGCTATGTGAAAGTAAGCTGTTTTTACAGCTCTTTCTACAGTCTCAGCTAGAATATGGTTTGAGATCAAAATATTTACATTTTTTACTCCTGCACAAATGCAGCTTGTTTTAGTTCCATATAAGAAATGAGTTCATACATAAAACTGGTATTTGGGTCATGGTTGGTGGAAACACCAAACTGAAGAGCAGCATGAGCTCACATTTGCTGAGGGAGAGTCTGTGAGTCCGGCTCGGTTTGTCTTAAAGCTATAGCAAAGCCCAGTAATGCCAGAAAGAGTGATGAAGAAATGAGAGCAAATCCTTCAGGCTCTAATATTACAACCTCCACTTTCATGCACTTTGCTGAATGAACCAACAAGAAACCTCCTCGTAACAAAACACGTAAGTGGAGCAAAAGTGTCTTAGAGTATTTATTCTTGCTTATTCTTTCTGAAAAAAAAAAAACCCAACAAAACTG
>JASGAU010380369.1:28967-42524 GCA_030220045.1 Australoheros facetus
ATCTCACATAACAGTATTTTTTCTCCTCACTTAGAAAGTCAAAGCTCTGTGGGTGTTGGAGTAAATGCTTTTACTCCAACACCCACAGCAATTAAGGTGTTGCAGTAAAAGCATTATATAACAAAAAAAACCTAAGAGATTTTTGAAGATTCACGCCTTTTCACCATTTCGACTCATTTTTTTCCCGCAGGTCCTTGGGGGTGGTGATATGGGAGCTGTTTGAGTTTGGCTCTCAGCCCCACAGACACTTGAGTGATGAAGAGGTGCTGACCTTTGTCATTAGGGAGCGACAGATCACACTTGCCCAACCAAGATTGAAGCTCTCCCATGCAGACTACTGGTCAGTACTTACCTACTAATTAGACTGTACTGATCCCAGCCCGAACTATGTCTCTCCAAACTTACACCCTTTTGTTTTCTTCCCTTGTCTGCAGGTATGAGATCATGCAGTCCTGCTGGCTACCTCCGTCGCAGCGCCCTTCAGTGGCTGAGATATTCCTCCTTCTCTCCTCCCTCTTGGCTGCTGAGCGAGGAATGGCAAGGGAGAGTGTCGGGGAAGAAGATGAAGAGGATGAGGAGTATGAGGAGGGCAGAGGAAGGAGAGGGGAGAGCGAGGAGTCATTTGAAAGACGCTGGGACTTACTCCGTCCACCTGCCTTTCAGACTGCAGCAAACGAGCGCCAAAGGGAGAGGGAATACAGCAGGGAAGACAGAGACAACTCCTACCCCCTACTGGATCCTGTGGGGAACTGTATTACTCCGTCCACCTCTGAACTGGATGACATCCTGACAGTCACTGAAACTAGCAAAGGCTTGAACTTTGAGTATTTCTGGGAGAAGGCTCATGCCAGACGAGGCTACAAACCTCTTGCTCCTCCTCAGCCAATCCCAACTGTGAACAATAACCACAGACAGTCGTTGGACACTCCTACCGTTGTCCCAGTGATAAGCGCCCGCAGCCCATCCCTTGCCAGTGAGTACTACATCAGACTAGAGGAGCACACTCCCCAAGACAAGTCGCCAGCCCTCAAAGGGAAGGCACAGTCCTCGTTTCGTCGTGATTCAGCTTGTCCTGGAGACATGGAGCTTGTGGAGATCCGCAGTGGGATGCTGGGCAAAGAGCGAGTCCCTTATTGCTTGTCTGACAAGTGTGCAAAGGGCCTCCAGACCGTCCGATCGAGCGAGGTTCAACTCCAGTTGCCCAACACAGGTGTGGCTGAATTCAGAGACACTTCAAGCAGAGTGACTGACTTTTCTATAGTCGATTTAGGCGATGATGATGAAGTGGAGAGGAAAAAAAGCAGTGAGGTAGATAAAAAATCGTCCACAAGTTCTCAAGCTCCCGTCCTCCCTCCCAAGCCTCGTTCTATGTCCATGTCATCAGCCAATCCTCTTCACTCACGCCCTCTTCCCGCCCCTCCACTTGGATATAGAGGACTGCCTCACTACACTATCAGCGGAAAAATTGAGACAGACCCCCATCACATGAGCATCTGCCCGCCATCTACCTTTGACCACCTTGGGCTTTATCGAGCCCGACAGGCTCTTCCACCCTCCCCATCCCTATCCCCCTCCCTTCCCCCATCAAGTCATCCAATTTATCCTCAACCTCCTCAAATGTGTCCTCCTCCTCTTCCTCCCCACTCCAAACCACAAAGGACTTGCCCCAGCTACAACACAGGGGACATTCACTTGAGATATAGTAAGCCCCAAATTCAGAGATCCAACAGAGACCCGCTAACCTGTGATTTTTCCAATAGAGAGAGTGCACTGCACATGTCCAAGGAGACTTCTCACTCACGTGCAAAAGACTTTGACTCTCCTATACGTCGAAAAAACCCTTTGCGCCCTATTTATCGAAATTTACCCCGCCCTCAGCCTGCAAACCCCCTAATGGACAGGCAGTCTTCATCAAGTCCAACCTACTCAGACGAGGACGACTCTCCTTTCATGTCCCCTGAGAGACCCAGCTGTGGGACGACTGTCACTCACTCCAGCCTATCTGAAGATGCAGACCCAGCTACTGCAGAGCTTTTCTCCAGGGGAATGAAAAGGACTCAATCACGCCTTGACACTATCCTGCCTGCAATTTGGAAGGAAGATGCTGAACTTCAGGCGGAACGTGTCACTCCGGCCAAGAAATCCCCCATGCATCTGTTTCTGACGGAGATATCTAGTGTGACAGAGTTGAGCGAGTCCAAGTCAGAAGGTTCATATGCAGGGGAGAAGGAGGAGAAAAGAGAAGGAGAAAGATGGGGGAATTTCATGCTGCCCAACAGAGGAATGCGTCGCTCCCAGTCACTGATCACAGAGCTGGGATCAGCAGGACAGTCATGGGGACCAGAGGAACATATCAGTGTAGGAGCTGAGGAGGACGATACTGTCACTAAAGAATCATTCCAGGGGGATCTTTTTCTCACAGAGATTGACACAGGAAAGATGGACACAGATACAGAAGGTGTGCCAGAAAACGATCCAGTAAAATACCTCTATCCTGCAGGATCCCGATTGAGGCCCTATGTCTGCGCTCCAGGCCTCCCCTCATACACTGAGGCAGAGGAAGCCTACTCCAAAGGCATACGGAGATCCCGCTCTCTCTTGTCTGAGATCACGACAGAAAAGCATGATTCTAAAATGCATTTTACTGAGAAGGAGCCACGGAGAACTGAAATGACCAGAGAGGAGTTTCTGAAAGAGATCCAATCAGCAGAGACCTTTCTGACTGAAATCATATCGAGACAAAACACTGCTGCAAACAGGAAAGAAGCAGATTCAGCTTACTCCCCTACTCCAGTGTCCCCTGAATATGAGTCCATATGCATTGACCCAAACTCCACTCAGACCATCAGCTTTCAGTCAGAAAGCTCCATACGAGCGGCCAACAAAGGCAAAGATGATACACACACTGAGGCCATCTATGCTCAAGTGACCAAGCGTGCTAAGAAGAGTGAGATAAAAATTTCCATGAAACCTGACATCCCCATTCTTCACATCGGATCAAGCAAACTGGACAGCCAAGTAAATAATACTGACCACTGCCAGTCTGGTGAGTTTGTGTTTTCTGAAATCATGCCTAAAAACGGTTTACTACATAACCAAACACCCATGTCTCAGAGAGAAGAGGAGGATTGTTCGGATGGCCCTGCATTACCTGCCAGAGGAGAGCAAACAGATCTTTCTGAGCACTTTCCTACTGAATCCACAGAGAAGGTTCAGGAATCCAACACTGTGAAACTGCATGAGAACCAATCGCTCACTACAAATGAAGCTGAAAAGACTGCTGTTATAGGCAATGGTGAGATAATGGGAGATGACCTACAGGCCCACAGTCCTGACAGAGAAGCTCAAACAGGGGAAAAGGCTGATAGCACATCTTATGATCCTGAGAAAACAGCTGATATGGAGAACTCTAAAAATTTTGGTTCTCGTGTTAATGAAAGCTTTGCAGAAACAGATAGAGAAAACTCATTTCAGAACAATGAAGATGGTCATACTGCCCAGGAGGCACCAACTCCAAGCACTCCAGACTTGGACCCATCCTCTGATGTTTCACTCGTCACCCCCACCGACTCAGTCCTTTCACCTTTCACTTCCAGCTCAGCTGACTGCCTCACACCTAGTGACTCATGGACGGGAGGTGGTGGAGGAGGAGGAATGGGAAGCAGTGGATGGCGGGCTCTGGGAAATGAAACGCCACATCGAGACTCTGCATATTTCTCGGATAGTGAGTGGGAGGGTGACGGGATGAATAGGAGGAGCAGTGACGGACTTGTTGCCGCCAGGCCTGGAAGCGGTCGAGGAGGCGATCGAGGAATACTGACAGGGATAGAGGAGAAAACCGAAGAGGAGGGAGAGATTGGAGAAAAGAGTCCATTAAGAAACAGTATACACATGTCAGATAACACAACAGAAACTGGAGAAGGGAGGACTATTGAGAGTTGTGAAGAGAAGGGTGTACTGTATCCTGAAAATGACATCTCTCATTTAGGTAATGACAAAGATATTCTAAACGAAGGGCTGAGGTCTGCTCAGAGAGATGATTCTGGCATTTTCCATAACGAGAGCAAAAAGTCAGCCCTACTATGTGACGATCCACAGAACAAGGACTGTGTGGACTTAATTGATAAGTTGTTTTCTAAATTAGATGATGAGCCACTTAAAGGGCTCTCACACAGCAGTGGGTACATGATAGACAGCCATTACGCAGATGGCATAATTTCTCAGATAACAGACTGCAAATACCAGGACTCGGAAGAGAGTGACTTAAATTTATATTCGAAGAGCCCCGCTGAGACAAATAGCTTGATCAGTGCTGAATCTGACAGCCACTCAAATAGCTGCATGTTTGGACTGAGCAACAAAGATTATAAAAGTGTTACAGAGACAGATTATGATCTCACTCTGCTCAATTCTCCCAAATCTGGGAATGAAGCTGTGGAATCTGTAGCGCCATCCCAAGCTGAAAACACAGATTCCAGATTATCTAAACTTTGTGACATTCAAAGCAGCAATGTCATACTTGGAGATGAAAGCCTGCCAAATGATGATGGGGATTTTGCTGATGAGAAAGCAAGTGGTCTGACGTGTCCTTGGGCTGAGCAGGGCGTTGAGGAGCCCGAGAGATGTGAAGAGAGGCCTTGTCTGGACCACAATGAACTGGGCTTGAGAAACCTTTGCTGCTCAGATGGGGAGGAGGCGAGCGAGGTCACAACAGAGACAGAGGACCAGAAGGCTGCTGCAGAGCTGCGTAACGCTGTGAAGGAGAAGTCACCCCTGAGGGGAGCAGCAAGTGGCATGGACTCTGCTAACAATGTGGATAACAACTCCTGTGAAGGGCTAAATGTGACAGCTAAGGAGTTATGGAGTGCTCTGGAGATGGAGGAAGAAAGACCAGGATCTGGAGTGCTTAGGTATGAGTTTGACTGTAACCGCTTTTCACAGTTAAGGGACTTACGCTTGTGGCCAGATGAAAATGACCAGTGGGCCTCCCCAGAGAAGAGGTGTCAAGGAGTCGAGCTGAGATCTGAATTTTTCTCTGGGTTTGGGAATAAGGCGTGGGAGGTGGGCGAGAGGCTTGTTGTGGGTCAGGAATATTGGGAGGCTGAAGAAAATGATGAACTGGCAGGAAGTGAACCTCACCCTGCTGTCTTGGAGGGCTGTGAGGAAACCTGGAACAATGAAACACAAGGACTAAATGGCAGTCTTCATATTAAGGAAATGTGGGACTCTAAAGACAGAGAAATCCAACAGACAGTAGCAGACATACAGCAAGAGGAAAACATTGAGATCCTGGGGGAAACTGACAGCCTTAAGAAAGACCTAAAAAGTGACATCTTACATGTGGAAGTAGAGAATATAGAAATACCAGAGGAAGAGACCTTGGAGGAAGGACAGAGGCAGAATTCATCATCCACAGAGGCAGCCAGGGACAGGGAAGGTCGGCCGGACTCCACAGAGACAGCAGAGAATCAAAATTTTAACAGATGGCCTAAGAATCAACTCTGCAACATCCAGAGGGAGGAGATGACATCGGCCGTGCATGCTGACAGAGAGGCAGGCTCTAATATCGAAAACTGTTTCAGCCACACTGTAGAACACAAAAGCTCAAATATATCCATTTGCATCACTGAAGCTCCTCATGTGAACTTTTCACAACTGGAAAATGTTGATTTGGACTTCGATTTAGAAGCAGAAACGAGACCGTGGCTTGCTAGGCAGTACATAGAAGAAAGTATAAATATGAAAGTCGTGGAGGATTACAGAGATGTGCCCCTGCCAGCTAATACCAGTGACCTTGATCCAAACGAGGAGATAGATCAGTCGTATCCACAAGAGGCTGACAATTTCAGCTCAGTAGATTTTCCAAGTCCTCCACCAAGCATAGACCTTGATCTGCAAGATGATAAACTGGAGAGTTTAGATGACTCTTTTCCTAGTCCACCACCATCTGTGATAGAGGGAGAAGACTTTATTAGTCACATTAATCTAGAAGACTTTATTACCAGTACCGAGACAGAGCAGTTTATTTCCCCAGTACACAACACAGATGTTTCAGACACACCTCTGCAAGAATCACCACCTGCAACAACTCAAAGTAAAGGGATCTCTGCCAATCTTAACCTCCCCTCTGTGCATATAACACTGAACGATGAGAACATCCTTACGTCCAGCATAGAAAGTGAGGATGATCATAATAACCTGGCCCAGAAAACATACCCCACAATGCCTTCTGCACCTCAAGATCCCCTGAACAACCTCCCACAGCTATTGATTTCTGAGTGGAAGGACTTGGATGAGGAGCCTCTGGAGGACTTTGAAAAACTGGAACAACTGTGCTACATATCTGGCGATGAAGAGGAAACTCTGGGGGACCTTTTCTTGGGCAGCCTAGAACTTCTGGAGTCTTTGAAGAAAACACCTGATCACAAAGGTAGCAGTGCTGATCCAGTTAGTGAAACATGTGACGCCTCTGTTCCTGAGGGGAACCGGATGGATTTAAAGGAGGATGAGAAGCTGGTTGAATCTGTACAACCCATGATCCTGGATTCCCACGACAGCCTGCCGCCTCAAGACGAGAGGAGTGATGGACAGAGATCACCAGGTCAAATGTCTGATGTCAAGGACCAGGGATCTCTCTCCAAGATGACAACTAAGAATGGCCTAATGATGCAGGTCAGTGTGTTTTCTTGTGGTTTGCTATATGTGTGGGTGGTGAAACTCCTTATGTTTCCTCATGCTCTTCACTGTTTTGTTGTTTCAGGTGTGTGAGGAGAGGTTGCAGTTCTCCCTTAGTGAAAATGTGAAAACAAATGTGCTTTGGGGGACAACTGTTAAAGATACTGTCATGCTCCGGACATGGGGGGAACGAGTCACAGAGAGCAGCAGTGATCTGGTCACCGTGAAAGAACAAAGAGAGGAAGAGGGGGACAGGTATGAAGACTGAGAATGGAAATCTGATCCTGAATATGGGTTTTTTGATGAAAGGGTTTTTTTAATTATTATTTACAAAAATGTAATTATTAGTGACTTTAGGTTCCTTGTTTGTTATGTCCCTTGCTTTGAGATAACTGTATTGAACTAGTAAAAGTAAAACCAGAAGTAAGGCTTCATTCAACAAGGTGCAAGTGATAAGATATATCATCTTTTTAATTCAATTTCAATATTTTCTTTCTTTCTTTCTTTCTTTCTTTCTTTCTTTCTTTCTTTCTTTCTTTCTTTCTTTCTTTCTTTCTTTCTTTCTTTCTTTCTTTCTTTCTTTCTTTCTTTCTTTCTTTCTTTCTTTCTTTCTTTCTTTCTTTCTTCAGTCAAGAGGAGCAGGAAGCTGCCCCTGCCACTCAGCCCCCCATGGAGCCTGATGAACCTAAAACTGAGCCACTCACTGTGATTGAACAACCTGAGGTCCCATTACCTCAGCTTACTGCAAACCAAGCAATGAAAGGTACCACCTTTTCTAAATTTTACTAGTACTAATCAGTTATGACTTTTATTATATTGAGATCTCTCTGATAGGCTAACATTTAGAGTACATCAGTAATTTTGAGCATCTTAGCTAAATACCTTAGCCTTTTTATTTGCTGCTTGCTTCTCCTTTGATTTGTGTTTCCACTTCCCTGAACCAGAATCAAACCTTCTTTAAAGTCAAATTGGTAATCTCTGAAAATGCCTCATAAATAACTGTGAGCTAACTTATAGTCTTACAACAGTCATGTGTGGTAATCAGAATGTGGAGGGAAAAGTTTAGACAAAACAGAATAAAATTAAATGGACACTTTATTAGGTACACCTGTTCAACTTCTCATTGGCGTATGTTTAAATCATTCAATCACATGGCAGCAATTCGTTGTATTTGGACATATAGACATCGTTAAGACAACCTGCTGAAGTTCAAACTGAGAATCAGAATGGGGAAGAAAGGTGATTTATATGACTTTGAAGGTGGCATGGTTGCTGGTACCAACTGAGTATTTCAGAAACTTTTCCCAGATTGTTCCAGTAGTTCAGCAAATAGACTGAAAAAGAGAAAATATTCAGTAAGCAGCAGTTCTCTGGATTAAAATGCCTTCCTGATGACAAAACTCAGAAGAGAATGGCCAGATTTCTTCAAGCTGATAGGAAGGCAACAGTCATATAACCATAACCACAAAATTTTGCCATGTCACAAATCTCAAATCATCTCAAATTGGTTTCTTGAATATGACAATGCACTCAAATGGCAACAAGGAATGTTTCCAGCACCTTGTTAAATCTGTGCCACAAACAATTAAGAAAGGTCTTAGGGCAAAATGTAATGTGTATCTAGTAAAGTGGCCAGTGAGTGTATGACCATGATGTAGAAAACATCTTTAATCTAAAGAAAAAAAATCTAAAGAGAAAAATTGTGGGCATCAGTAACCCATGTCAATTTTCTCTTTAAGAGAACAAATTAAATAAATATATTTGTGCTAATTTGAACAGATATTTTCTTAACTACTTCTGTAATCAAATTTGTGAGTAGGTTTGCTTCTAACATCGCATTTCTTTTCTGCTCTCACTTTGACAGCAAAGCTAGCTCGCCTCTCTCTCACCCTCCCGCCCCTCGCTCTGAGTCTTCCCCTCACCCCTACCGGAAAAGGAGGATTTGGGGACGGGGCCATTGGAAATCGGATTGGAAGACGAAGAGGTCTTTCATCTGGGAGCGATCCCGATGAGGAAGAGGAGGACGAACAGGAGGACGAAAGCTCCCGGAGGGTGATTGTAGTCACAGAAACAGATGTGGACAAACGTGTCGGGCTCAGGAGTCTGCTGAAATCACCCAAGGAGCCGATGGACAGAGAGAAGGACAGAGGAAGAAATGTGTCCTTTTTTGATGATGTCACAATCTATCTTTTTGATCAGGTATGGTCCCTTTATTGTATAACTAATTTATGATGGGCTCTTTTGGAATAAACCTGACCATTTCTTTTATCGCAACAGGAAACGCCAACTAATGAGTTGAGCAATTCAACGCCCACAAGTCCAGCTGCGGTGTCCATCAAAAACACTAAGTTGGATTTGCACGGTAAGTTAAAAAATATTTTACAATCATGAGGAGATGCCCAATAAAGAGTGTAAATTTGAAGCCATGTTAGTAGCAGTGTTATCCTGTTGGTCAGTCCACCACCTGCAGTCAACACTGAAATATCTCAGGACCAAGTGACCAGTGAAAAATCCATGATACCAATGCTTGTCTGTGTTACTCTACATCACATACATTAAACTGGTGAATTTTTGCTATTGGAACTGATTCGTTCCATGATATTGATGCTCAAAGTTGGTTATAAAAGACAGATTTTGGCTTCAGATGTGACACTTGGAGTGGGAGTAAAAAATTGATTTCATTGCAGTTTTTAAAAGAGCATAAATGTGTTTTGTTTTTTTGGCCACAGCGGCTTTTCGTGACAGTGGAGAGAGACAGGAACTGGGGGAAAGATACAGTGGAAGACACGCGGGCAAATCGGCAACGGGGCGGGACGCGAACCCGCGCCGCAACGCGGCGTGTGTATGTGGTCGCCGGCTTAACCACTAAGCCACCCATAAATGTGTTCTTTAGACTTGAAAATGTAATGTGGATATCTCCATGCACTTGAGAAGTTGCAAGGGATCAGAAATGCTGCTAGTAACTCAGAAAACATTTTAAAAATTGAGCTGATTCTGAAGAGGCACTCACTGATTTTGCAAGGAATGACCCTGGTAGAAACACAACTTGGAGAAAAAGGCACTTAGTTTGCAGCTAATAACTGTAAAATAAATGCCTGAAGGTATTTCAGGATAGCTGCCAAGTTGCAGGGTTTTCAGCAGTGTGAGTGTCTGTAACTGGAAAAGCACTGCACAGTAGTTTTAACAGTCTGAGGGTAACGAATAAATCTAAAAACAGAATTCAAACGTAGGCTTAGACTAGGTGCAAATTTGAATTTAGGTCAATAAGTATAAATAGGTGTCCTGTTTTAGGATCACATATAAATGTTTATAAAACTATAAAATTGTTGTAGTCAACAGGAAAAACATCTAGGAATAAAGTTTCATTGAAGAATCTATATTAGGGAAAGCTTTAGACATGATGCTATTAAAAAAATTCAGACTACTATCCATATACTGAGGAATCTCCCAGGAATTTTGACACTATTTTCCAGAGAAATGATTGGTAATCAATGATTTCACTCCTGATGCTCTCTTACCTTCAACATAATCTGCTCCAGAGCATGGCAATGTACCTCTCTAAAAGGTGGACTGCCTTTATAAAACTGAAAACCCAGGGTTAAACCTGAAGTTACCTGGATATTTGTTTGTTTGTTTGTTTTATATATTCACAAAGACATAAACAAGCAAGATCTTCTCATGCATATCTTATTAAACCTAATAGGAGAGAACATAAATAACCATCTTCATAACATGTGCTTGTTGCTTATGCCGATGTTAGCTTCCGGTGCAGTGCAGCATGCAAAGCTGTTGCCACAACTGTTGACTCGTTAGATTATATGTGCATCAACTTCTGCTGCTCTGGATTCAGTTAGTCCCCTCCTTGAGCTGTTTAATGACGTAATAAAATATGACAGCCACTAGAACATTCCCACCAGCTAAAATGGAAAACCTCAATTCAGCCATCTCCTCTGCAAATATGGAGCCAGAGTTAATCTTCTATAATTATCCCCCCGGATGCTGTGACATGTTGAACTGAGCAGGGACATTAATCCTGTGCCCAACAATGCAGGCCCGAGCTGTGTTTCCCTACACATTTTCAGCTGCTCTCGCGACTTTCCACTCTCCATCTCATGCAGTCATCACCTCATTTCACAGACTAATGAAAGTTGGGGCTCAGAATTTCCTTTCGGGCTGTGTCACATACAGAAATGGCAAAAATTAGATTCCTTAATGATCTTTCGTAGCCTTTTGAGTTGAGACTTCAAAGCTCTGAAAGAGGAGGCCGTGTTACTTTTGAGTTATTTTAAACCAAGACTGTCTCGCCTCAGTGTGGTTATATTAATAGATATAGATTATCATTTTCTCCCCTGTGCTTGGTACTGATGTTTTACTGTGTATCTTATAAGTATGTCCCTGTGACGGATGGATAATGGTTCTCCCAAGACATGTAAAGTTTCTCAGTGGATTTTAGTTCTCATTAGTTTGTGCAGTACAGCCAAGCAATGACAAGAAAACTTAACACTTTCTTTCTGTACTTTACACCTTACAGTAACCTGTGAATTGTGATGGATCGTGAGCTGGATGAGCTGCTAGGTCACTGACGTTCTGGTTTAAGACCAATGAAAAGACTTCCATCAAACTTTCCCTTTACAGTCAAACATACTCTTTTAATTGGGGACATCCAGACCCTTTGGGCCCCTGTACTTATGCATGGTAGAATTGTTCTGTTTTTGATGTCAGGACAGTTGTAAACCTGTTTGATTTTGTTTTTCTTTTTGTGTAGGGCCAAAAATCAAAGAATCAAAAAGGAAAGAGGATTTATCAGTCAAACCAAGGTCGCCTGTCGGGGCAAATCCAGTGACTTCATCGCGCTTCACTGTCAGCCCGGCTGACGACCCACACTTGGTGTGATTTCACACGTCATCCTGGGAACATTTAGAGCTAAACCCTCTCGGACTGGCCCGTGAATTAACCCAACAACCAGCCATTCGCCCAGAGGATATTTTTTTATTGAAAAGGCAACTGAAAGAAGAGACTCCGGTTCTGGACACATTCCAGGTTTTACCAGTGACAGGATTTTGTATGACTGGAGTTGCTGAGCTCCGGCCTGCCACTGTTTACAGAGTTTATTCATAGCCTTTGGCTGCAGAAGTCTTTGGAAAAGGCAACATATGCTAAGAGAAGAGGAGCCGGGAGCTTTGTAAAATCTGAAACAGATTCGACAGCTATGCAGTGGGAGTCTTGCTGTGTACCAGCTTACCTTCTCTTTTTCTGCTTTGTTCTGTTTTTCCCTGGGTGTGCGGGGAATGCCCTTTCTTTAGTCATTCATCTGTCTATGTAAACCCGTGGATCCCAGTCCTCTCTTTATTAAAAACATTTTTCATTGCAGTCAGTTGTTCTTGTAGGCAGCATTTTGAAACAGAAATTGCTTGACTCCTGTATTTGACAATACTCCTTAGCATTTGTACAAACATCATAATACAAGTGTATACAGTATCATTTTAGAGCTGTTTACTTTTAGATGTATTCTTAGGCTGCACGAAAAATGAAACAAGCAGTTTATTTTTACGTTTATTTCTAAAAGGTTTCATTTCTATATTTATTTATATGTTATTTTACTTATTTATGTAAAGTCAGTTTCCATGCAATATCTTATTTATTTATTTAATCTATTAAGTTATGTATTTATTTGCTTTGGTACAATTACATATATGAACTTAGCTATAATTTGTTTGGGACAGAATGCATCTAGGTTATACCTTCTCCAAGATCTTCATAACAAATAAATCAAAATATTTTCCCAAACGTCTTAATTGCTAAAAAAATATTTTGTATAATTTTACTTGTTAATATATGCCAATATGTATGGAGCAATGTCCTGTAACGTTTCATTATTTTCTGATGTATTTGAATTTTTAGCTGTCTCGTCATTCTTTTATCTTGTTTAATGACAGTTAATGTAGCTTAGCATGAAAAATCGAAGCCTTTCATGAGTAAATAACTCCATTTGTTTGTGTATCTGTTAATTTATCCCATTTTCTACTAATAACAGTCCATCATGCAGTCGAGATCCAACTAGTCAATTTGTTTAGTCTGTTTAAATGTTGGTTTAAACTTGTATTGTTTAAAGAGTGGTTTTCAAGGGGCAATGTATAAACAAGGGGAAATAAAAACTACGAAATGTGAACCTCATTTGAACTACTTTGTGTAGATAAAGTGCTCTGTTTGTCATGAAACATGTAACGCAGGAAGAAAAGTTGCGTTCATAAAATGTACGGGTGCTACATGCAGACACATATTTGCTAATTAGTGCTAAGTTACAGCCTTGAGTTACAGACTAATAAAATACTAGAATTTCACTCTGCAAAACTGGAGCACAAACTTCTTCGATGGGCTGTAACAGCAAAGCGATATATGATAATTTAATTAAAAACGCACAACAGTACATATATACATATATATATACACATATATACACACACATATATATACATATATATATATACATATACATACATATATATACATACATATATATATACATACATATATATATATAGATATATACACATATATATATACACATATATATACACATATATATATATATACACATATATATATATATACACATATATATATACACATATATATACACATATACACATATATATATATATATACACATATACACATATATATATATATATATACACATACATATATATATATATACACATATACACATACATATATATATATATACACACACATATACACATACATATATATATATACACACATACAGTGGTGTGAAAAAGTGTTTGCCCACTTCCTCATTTCCTGTTTTTTTGCATGTTTGTCACACTTAAGTGTTTCGGAACATCAAACCAATTTAAA
>JASGAU010380373.1:0-24709 GCA_030220045.1 Australoheros facetus
GATAAGCGGAAAAAAATATATGAATGGGTTTAAAAGTACGACGCTTCGACGATGAAATTTTACGTCGACAAATTTTTGTAGTCGACGTCATCGATTACGTCGATGAATCGTTGCAGCCCTATTCAGCAGCTACACCGACAATTAGACAAAGGAAGCTACTTTTATTTGACGAAGCATTTGTGGCATGAATGTGAAATTCTTTAATCCAGTGGTTGCCTGGTTGAGGGCACAGGGACTCAGCCAACAGTGAAGTCAAGCAGAATGGGAGATATGGCCAAAAAATGCCACTGTTCAGCTTTCAGATATGTGCCTGTCAGGAACGGTCTGATGTGAATACACTCTCCTGTGGTGCGTACTGGATTAACACTTAGAGCTAAAATACAGAAAAAAATACAGCAACCAACAAAGAAAATCGCTTTGTTTTCAAAACAAGGCTGCATACAACAAAGAGTGAATACCACACAAAAAAACCTTAATTTCTCTGAGCTGTGGATAGAAATCAATGTTTTTACAGAAATATTCAGCTTTAATTTAGGTGATCTGAGGTATAGAACTGTCGTATTTGGGGAAAAGTAAAGCAAGATGACAGAGTTAAATTAATAAAGAGGAGAATGAGTATGTCAGAACAAAAGCTGAGAATAATGAAGCAGCAGACAAAGATGCTACTGATGTTTTCTTCCCAACATGCCTGTCTGCTCACCTCTCCATCAGTAACATCTTCAAAAACCAAGCAAACTGATTCAAATCACAGCACAATTAAAAATGCTGAGTGACTTTCAACTTAAGGATGCTGAAATGAATATCTGCACTGAGAAATTATTCAGGGTATTTGTCTCAATCTTAAAGCCATTTGTTTGTTTGTTTTCACTTCTGAAAGACTCAGCGCCTCACTTGCTGGACCAAATTCTAATTTAGACATATCAAATGTCATCACCTTCAATTAATAGCTGTCTGTGCATACCTGCTCCTGGCATTCAATCTCAACAACAAAATGTATACAAAAGTGCAAACAAAATATCAGAAGATGACTTAAACTGGCTGATGTGGATGGTGACCACAATTACTAATTACATCACAAGCTCTGAATCTATATATGGATTAATATCATTTGTATTTTATTCTTCTTTGCTGATGTATGATTTAATCTGTACTGAGGCCCAAAATAGCCAGTGTAAGCATCACTGAAGAAGTAAGTTTTTATAATAACATGTTCACATGTACATACACTGCTGAAGGCTTTGCTCACAAACCACGCAAGACAGAATGAAAATATTATGTGCAGGAGCAATATCATAAAATGGCAGACTGCACTACTCTGTAATCACTGCATGAGACACAAAGCCAAGTGAAGGGCACACCTGCTGAGAACTCAACACCTGCTGCTCCACTGTGTTTCCTTTCAAAGCGACACATTTAGGAACACTAAAGGGGGGTCATTTCATGGTGCATGCATTTGGGTACATTTATGAGCCTAACCAACCCCACAACTTTGTTAAAGCCGTTGACTTATTGTTGTCCGATAAACCCTGATGTCCTTTCTCAGCCAGCATTGAGGCAAAAAAGAAACGGACAAATGTGTGTTTTACATGCGAGGCTGCTGCCGAGAATGTTATCTGAATACCAGAGCAGTGCGGAAATACAATGAATATTCCTGGAGATGAAATTATCTAAAGCTTTCTAACATCGTGAATCTAATTAGAGGACAGTAATTAATCACATGTTGCTGTGGTTGTTCTGAATAACCAGACTCTAAAAAGGGACAAAGAACACACACACACGCACACACAGTGACCTTCCTATTATTAGACGACCTGTTCTACCACCTGAGTCACAGTCATCCCCAAATGGCTGAATATTTGCTTTTCCCTTGATTCTGAATTCTGCCTCGGCTTACACAGGAAAACATCCGCCATTCGAAAATGTCGGCACCTTTCTGCCTTCAGATTTCAGCCAAAATGGCCAGTTAGAACAGCTTTCTGGGGAGCGAGGTTTTTCTGTTGTTATAACAACACAAAACAGTACAATTACATGTATGCTGACTGGTGCTTCAAAAGGATATTATATCTAAATTTTTGCTATTAACAGAATTGTTATTTATATCAGTGTTTTATTGTATGTTTGACTATTATTTTAATAAGTAGGTGATCTCTGTCTCACTCTCCACCCTGTCAATTATTCCTTGAGATGTGAAATATTAACAAGCTATCTCTGCTTCTTGTCAGTAGTGAGTTATGTTGTTCTTAATAATATAACATAATTAATTCGACACCTGTATTTCTTCCATTGCTTTATTTCAAAACATCTTTGTTTTCAAGGCATCTTCTTCAGTTTACTTGGACACAGCCAGAAAATCTCCAATCTGCACAGCACAGCTTTGCATGTGAGTGTGGTGATTCTCTGGTTATGCTTTTGGCATCTTTTTGCCTCAGAAAATTTGGACTCATGTAATTTTGGTTTGGACTCTTGAAAATAGGCTTCAGAAGAGTCACTGAGTCCACTGAGAAAAAAACTGACTCATGGAAAAAAATTCCTTAGCACTACCACCGTACTATTTGCATGTTCCTGGACTTCATTATAAACTCTACAAGAGTAATTCAAATCAGAGTTATGCCAGTGCTTCATCAGGGCAGCTTTCTAAGGGGCCTGGTGTAATGGTAGCATCAACTGCAGTAAGTCAAGTCTGTTTCTCTGTGCTGCTTGGGGAACACTCCAAGCTCCACTCTGATAAGAGCAAGACTCTTCCTGAATTGAGCCATTGAGAAGTAATAAAGTAGAACTGTTGTGGGAGACAGCAGCAGCAAGGCAGTTTAATCTCAACACAAGTGTCAGCTAATTCAGTGGAAAGTAAATTCTAATGGAAAACATGCTTATAACACATCATCACGCTCCGTTAATTGTTGTGACAAATCATTTAAATGGTAAACAACTAAGACACAGACTAAAAGACAACAATGCAGCTAAAACGGAATCATTAGCAATTTACCAAGTATAGCTTCTTAGTGGAGGGTGGATTTCTCCCTCCCTAGATGTGTGAATTTCTCTAATATCATTAATAAACATTCTCATAGATTGAATATATTGTTTAATATCCTGAATTTGGTTATTAACCCCTCTGTTTGAAATTGAAGCTTCCATTAATAGCTGTGAGAGGTAGCTAACGTTGATAAGATCTCTAATATTAGAGCTTAATTGTCCTGTTCCTCTGTTAATACTTTGCCATGAACACTCCTGAGGGATTCCATCAGGTTTCTGTTTCTGAGCTAGGTTCAATTATAAAGCTCCAGCCTTAGTCCTGGGATTATCCTTGCTTGCTTTAAACATGCTGTTTAGCCTCTGCCAAGAAGAATCTTGAAGTGAACTGGTTAAATAATTGTCTGATTTCTAAATTTGCTTTTTTTATTAAAAAAAAAAAAATCTTTGTAAAAAAAAAATATCTTCAGACACATTTAGGAGTCAAGACGAGCTTCTACCAGGATGATGGGAAATGAGAACTATTGAGAAGAGAAGGAATCGTTCATGACCCACAGCATACCACATCATCTGTCAAACATGGTGGAGGCAATGTTACAACATGGGCATATATAACTACCAATTGAACAATGTCACTAGATTTAATTGATGATGTTACGCTGATATAAGTAGCAGGAATTCTGAAGTTCATATTAGAAATTAATGTAATAATATTTAAACAAGTCTGTTCATTGGAAAAATATTTATGAAAGTATTAGTATGTAGGAAGAGAAGTGTAGTGAGAAGGTGTTCGAACATGTTCATTTGAACCCAGCAGTATAGAAGGTGCTACTGTTCTTCCTTTAAAACACACTACAATGAAATCAACCCCCAAAGATAAGCTACTAAAACCAGTTTACTCTGTTACATCCTCGTGATGAGGTTTGGGGGGAATGTGGGGAGCAACAATTAATAAAACCGGGACACAGAGACCAAACAGGCAGTAACTGTTAAATACTGATTTTTATTAGAAGGCAAAAGGAAGAATCAACTGAGAAATTAGTTATGAAGCTATCAATGAAAAACTTAACAGAAGGAGACGGAAGTGCTGCTATAATGATAAGAAAACCCAACCAAAAAAGACAGTAATGCCACTACATCACCAAGAAAATTCAAAACAAAGAAAAAAGTCCCAACACAATCTAACCTGCCAAAACGGAACACAAAAGAAACGCAGTCAGCCAAGGGATCTGCTTCTATGGCCCGCAAGCCCACACTACTCACTAGTAGAAAACATGCCTAAGAATCCCTTCTGCACATGCCATTTGCAAAGTCCACACTGCTCTCAAGCAGTCGCCACTGGAGCGCTCCTCTCGCCACTCCCTCCCCTGGGTCCTGCACACACTGGCTGTTATCACTTTAGGGCCTATTTGCTGAGTGAGCCCAGTTGCAGATCGGGGACAATGAGGGACACCTGAGTCCCAGAGAGAGGAAGAGGAAGGAAAAAGGTCAGCACCACACACATACAGCACTCTCCATGCTCTGAATGCTGGTCAGTTCAGTTTAGAAACTTTTTGACATTATTGTCTTCTGCCACAATACTATGGACTTGTGGTCTGAGTTAAACATTTTAAATCGTGGGAAATGATAAGACACAGTCACTGACATTATCTATCATCAAAATGTGTGTGGGCTACTATTAAAGGTTCTTCAATATGCTGTTTACCTCCATCTCCCCTTTTACTCAGTTGGCACTGATTTGTTTTGACTAGGTGATGTTTATGTACGCTTTCTCCTCTTGTAATTTCACCACATTTCATGACCTTCCAATTGGTAGCCGGCCTGCTCTAACATCTGCGCCACAGCCACCCAGCTGTTGTTACTGCAGAAGTCTCTCCTCTGAGCATCGCCAAAACATAAAGTTGTACACATTTATGCATGTGGACCCACCACAATAAATGTATTCATTACTTATAACTAACTCCCAGGGTACCTTGGTGTCCCTCTGATTTGTAACAGCATGTAACTGCATCTTTGTGTAGCTCTATCATCTTTGTAATTTGTTTTATCATAATTCAAATAACCCATTGCACTGAGATTTACACATTAACACTCTGATAATATGAATCATTATGCCACCGATGTAAGTGGCATGATGGCGTAGTGGTTAGCATTGTTGCTTCACAGCAAGAAGGTTCAAATCTACCTTCTCTAACTCTCTGTGCCCTATGATAGTTGGGATGAGCTCTAGCCCCCCCATGATCCTGAAAAGGATAGGCGGAAGAAAATAGATGGATGACACTAATGTGATGTTTTTCATTTTCCAAAAGTACTTGATTCTCCTGCATTTTGGTGGTTAGGGATTAAGACAGTTGCTATAAGAACTGTCAGCTTTGGTAGAATTTTGCATGCAAATGCCACGCTCAGCATGGAGACCCATTTTGCTTGTTTAAATCAGTATATTTGAGTAAAACATGGATTTCATTATTATAGAATGCATTATTATATTGCAAATGCATAGAATTTAAGACTTAGGGAACAGCACTTTACTTCTAACTCGCTGATTTGTGTAAAACTGGTGACTGCCTCCTGTGGTAATCTATCATCTGGTAAATGTAATGGACCGGCATTAATTAGTGCTTTTTGAGTCTTTTTCAGCACTCAAAGTGCTTTTTACACTACAAACCACATCCACACAGTGCTTCATTCGATGTACTTCATCTTTCACATACAGTATCAGTCAAAAGTTGTGTCCGAAATTTTAACTGATACTGTATACACTTACATAAAGATGGATGCATCAGGTGAAATTTAGCATTTAGTACACTGTTCCACAGGATGCAATGACATACAGACAAGAAGATGGGGATCAAACCAACCTTCTTATTAATACAACCTGATGTATATACTTTACTGAGAATAAAAGCAATGATTAGGTTATAGCAAGAATAAGGCAAACGGAATACTTCACTCAATTCCTCAGTTACCACACACACATGCACACATATAGTACAGAGCTGTGGCTTGTACCCAAGTCATTCAGATCCACTGTAGAGGTACCGAGAAGCTTCTCCTTGTTATATCCTACATTACTGCAATCACCTCTAAAATTGTCAGCACTTTTGCAGTAAACCTGTATCAGCTGTGGCTTGCTTTTCACTTCTCCTCTGAACTAAATTGATCCATTAGTGTAACCAATTGCTTGGAGAGTGCAGGCATTCATTTCTCTGGTCTGCAGCGGTTATTGTTTCAAGGAGTGGGAAAAGCAGCAAAATAAACAATCACCCTAAGTACCACACTAACTCATTCTAGCATCTTGGATTTTCTATTGCACATAAATGTTGAAAATGCTATGCACGAAATTATGTCAAGTGCATCTGGCCAAACTCGAAGGCACATTACCTCGCATTGCTTCCAGTGAGCTGCAAAACACTATTCACTGGAGATGTGTGGTATTATTTTTAACAATTTATTTTGGGACTTTTTAGCCTGCTTTGATAGGAAAGCAGGGAGAGTGACACTCAGTGTGGACTAGAATTTAAGCTGCTGCCTGTTGGCATATGGGTTGTCTGCTCAACCCAATGAGCTATAGCAGCAGTCATGTATGAAATTATCAAATTAACAATAACACCTACGACAGGTGCAGAGAAGAGTCAGTGGTCATCTTACACAGAAAAGATTTTCTCATTATCAGAAGTACATACAGCTTCATCTTGTAATGTCAAATTTTTAATTGCTGGTAATAAAGAAATACCACGAGAGGGGGAAAAAAACAAAAAAACCAATACCCCAAGGTGTGGCCAAGGTGGGCATTTAAACAATAGTTGATTAATTTAAGGCTGCTATTGGCTTCTACTCTGTTGTAATAAATTACATAAATATATATATTTTTTAAACCAAACCTTGGAAGTAAATTTTTTGGATTCATCTCTATCCGTTCTTTTTGTCTGGTTCAACACTGAATGGATGCTGGTGGTCTATTATTATCCAGCTTAACGAATCTGATTTTGTTCTGTTTGAATGTTGGTTATCTTCTATTTATGTGTACACACAGATTTCGTTTTCCCCTGCCTAAAAAAGTATAGCTTTGAATAGACAGGAAGGATTTAAAATAAAAGTGTTTGGCTCTTTTGACTCAAAAAAGCAGCCCGAATTTATCCTCCAGCTTATGTAAGGTTGCACAGCTCCCTCACCCAAAGCAGTTAATAAGACATCTGCAAAACCACTTTGAAATTTTTCAACATCTTTTAGTTTGTGGGATTAACAGTAATTCTTTGAATATTTTTCATGATCAAACACATTCAGGGTCATTATGAAGCATGTTTGCATATAACAAGTAAATTAATGCAGGGCAAGTGTGCACGACAAATCTGTCATTTTAAGGTCGGATAACATGGGTTCCCAGAAGTAACAGCAGACACATAAGTCACTTTAAGACTTAGTAAGTATAATCCTGTAACTACAATTGCAGTGACTATTTAGTGTCTAAATGAATGCAAAATTCCATTCAATTCAAACCAATTTTACTTATATGATCCCAAATCACAAAAACAGTTGCCTCAAGATTAGAGAATAATACAGAGAAACCCAAACAAGCAGACTGTGAGCAAGCACTTGGCAACAGTGGGAAAGAAAAGCTCCCTTTTAACAGGAAGAAAAGTCCAGCAGAACCAGGTCCAGGGAGGGGCAGTCATCTGCTGTGACCGGTTGGGGCTGAGGGGAGGGAGACAGGACAAAAGACATGCTGTGGAAGAGAGCCAGAGATTAATAATAACTAATGATTAAATGCATAGTGGAATATAAACACAAAGAGTGAAAAGAGGTGAGTGAAAAAAAAGCACTCCGAGTCCCCAGTAGCTTAGACCTATTGCAGGGTAACTAAGGGAGGGTTCAGGGTCACCTGATCCAGCCCTAACTAAAAACTTTATCAAAAAGAAAAGTTTTAAGCCTAATCTTAAAAATAGAGAGGGTGTCTGTCTCCTGAATCCAAGCTGGGAGCTGGTTCCACAGAAGAGGGGCCTGAAAGCTGAAGGCTCTGCCTCTACTTTTAAATGCCTTAGGTACACCACAAGTAAGCCAACAGTCTGAGGGCAAAGTGCTCTATTGGGGTGATAGGGCACTATGCGATCTTTAAGATAAGATGGCGCCTGAATATTCAAGACCTTGTATGTGAGAAGAAGGATTTTAAATTAAATTCTGGATATAAAGCCAATATGGGATAAATATGAAATACCTAGAAATATCTCTCTTTCTAGTCCCTGTCAGCACAAATGTAAGAAAGCAGTCCTACATATTTTTTTTAATATGTGCACTGAAGGACATAGCCTGACTCCAAGATTCTTCAAAGTTTTACTGGAGGCCAAGGTAATGTCATCCAGATAAAGTATCTGGTTAGACAAGATTTTTAGGACAGAGTGCAATAACCCCAGTTTTATTTGAATTTAAATGCAGGAAATTAAAGGTCATTCAGGTCTTTATGTCTTTAAGACATTCCTGCAGTTTAACTAATTGGTGTGGCTTCATGGATAGATAAAACTAGGTATCATCTGCATATACTATAAAATGTATGCGTTGCCTTCTAATAATACTGAGTAGTGTTATTGGAGACCAAGGTAATGCCATCTAGCGTAAGTGTTTCTAAGGTTTGTAGGGCTGAGCATAATAACCGCAGTATTATCTGAATTTAGAAGCAGGAAATTAGAGTTCATCCAGGTTTTATGTCTTTAAGACATTCCTGGAGTTTAAACTACTGTAAGTGGTGTGTGTCATCTGGCTTCACAGATAGACAAAGCTGGGTATCATCTGCATAGGAATGAAAATGTATGATTCTAATAAAACTGCCTGAGGGAAACATACATAATTTAAATAGAATAGGTCCAAGCATGGAACTCTGTGGAACTCCATTATTAACCTTAGTGTGTGAAGAAGACTCCCCATTTACATGAACAAATTGGAGTCTATTAGATAAATATGATTCAAACCACTGCAGCGCAGTACTTTCAGTACCTACAGCATGCTCTAATCTCTGTAATAAAATATTAAATATTAAAAATAAAATACACTACCACAACTAATTTATTAGAATTTTTGAAATGAAAGGAACGTTGGAGATTGGCCTATAATTACAGTAGCTAAGACGGCTGGGTCAAGTGGTGGCTTTTTAAGTAATGGTTTGATCACTGCCATCTTAAAGTCCTTGAAGGCAAATAAACAACTTTCTGTGAAACAGGGAGACATGGTGGCATGGTGGTTAGCACTGTTGCTTCACAGCTAGAAGGTCTGGGTTCAACTCCCTCTTAGCTGATTTAGAAACTTACCTAAGCTTTAAATTTCAAGTTTATCAAATGTCATTGAGCAGTCCTTACCTCTACTTCTTACTCCTTTCTCCATCTCTGAAAATAAATTCCACCTCTGTAATTTTAGCTCACAGATGCACTGTGGTCCAAACTGCGCAGAAACAATTTATGTTTGTTGATATTTGTCAAACTGTTTGAAACATTAGAAATTACCCGTCAATTATACATGTTACTCAGTTTACACTCACTCATCTTCTGTTGTGCTAATTGGAGTCCTCTGCCAGATGTTGAAGTTCCATGCAGGGCTGTAAGCTGGGTTTAGAAATTAATGAGATCCAGAGGTGCTATTTACACACCAGAATGCATCAATCACATACACACACGCATCCATGTGCATGTTTGAGCTTAGGTTATCTCTTTCTAAGGCTATCTCACCACAGTGGCAAGTTTACATACATTATTCAAATATAATTGAGCAATAGTGATCAAATGTAAGACTGAATAATAAAACAGACCACATAATCTGTCTGACTAGCTTCATCAGTTCTTACTTATTGCTTACAGCACTCTTTTTCATTCTTTCATGTACGACAGTTGCCCACCCTCAATCTAATCCCTCCCTGAGTTTCAGGTGAATTTTGAATTGGACTATTTTCCAAAGAGTTAATAACTGAAATATAGAAATATCTGATAGCTCAGGTGGACCACAAGATTTTTTAGAAAATATTCCACCATGTAAATCTGAAATCTGTTACAGTTGGCCTGTATGGTGAGCAAAAGAACACAGACCATTGTTACTCTGTAACACATGACACAGTCACACAGTAACTGTCATGTGAGTCAATATGCACATAACCTTCATTTCTGTATGCCATTTAATGGTAGGTATTTATCAAAATCAGTATTATACACTGTAAGATTCAGAAACTCATCTAAGACACTTTCAATCTTCCCGTGTTTTTGTAATTATAGTGGGTGATTTTAATTTCCTTGTAAATGGCAGTCTCAACACTGCATTTAATCCATTATTAGTCTCAGTTGGCTTCTCTTAAAATGTAAATGAGCCTACCCACCACTGTAATCACACTCTGGATCTTGTTCTGACATATGGCATAGGACCTGAACATTTAACTGTATTCCCTGAAAACTTTCTTTTGTCTGATGATTTCTTAATAATGTTTAAATTTACAATTACAGCATTGGGGAACAGATATTACTGCAGTAGATGTCTTTCTAAAAGTGCTGGAACTACGTTTAAGGATATAATTCCTCCACTATTATCTTCTTCAATGTGCAAACACAGTGCAGACCAGATACCAAAATCTACTCCCACAGCGCTCGATTATTTCGTCAGTAGTTTTACATCCTCACTGCATATGTCTCTGGATACTGTGGCTCCTCTGAAAAAGAAAACCTCAAATCAGAAGTGCTTGACTCTCTGGTATAACTCGCAAATGTGCAGCTTAAAGCAGATAGCCCATAAGCTGGAGTGGAAATGGCATCTCTCTAATTGAGAAGATCTTAATTTAGCCTGGAAAAAGTGGCACAAAGTGCTGTACATTAAAACATGCAGACAAATAAATAAAAATTAAATACCTCTTTCAGGTTAAAAAAAATACAGTTTATGCTCAGCCTTACAAACCTTAGAAACAGATACTGGATGGCATTACTTTGGCCTCCAATAACACTGTGAGGAATCTTGGAGTCATTTTTGACCAGGATATGTCCTTCAGTGCACAATTATGAAGGACTGGTTTCTTACATTAATGCAATATCTCTAAAATTAGAAACATTTTGTTTCAGAATGATGCTGAAAAGCTAGTTCATGCATTTACTACTTCTAGAGTGAGCTATTGTAACTAATTATTATCAGGCTGTCCTAATACTGTAGCTCCATGAAAAGCCTTCAGCTGATCCAAAATGCTGAAGCAAGCGTATTGACAGGAACTAGAAAGACAAAGTACATTATTCCTACATGTATATTTCCCATATTGGCTTCTCTTCATTGGCTCCCTGTTAAATCCAGAACTGAATTTAAAATCCTTCTCCTCACATACAAGGTCTTGAATAATCAGGCCCCATCTTGTCCTAAAGACCTCATAGTCCCATATCACCCCAACAGAGCACTTCTCTCTCAGACTGCTGGCCTACTTGTGGTTCCTAGGATACTTAAGAGTAGAATGGGAGGCAGAGCCTTCAGCTTTCAGGCCCCTCTTCTGTGGAACCAGCTTCCAGCTTGGATTCAGGAGACAGACACCCTCTCTATTTTTAAGATTAGGCTTAAAACTTTTGTTTTTGATCAAGCTTATAGTTAGGGCTGGATCAGAATACTCTGAACCATCCTTTAGTTATGGTACAATAGGCCTGGGCTGCTGGGGACTCAAAGTCTTTCTTCTTCACTCACTTCTTTTCACTCTTTGTGTTTATACACCACTCTGCAGGTAATCATTAGTTATTATTAATCTCTGGCTCTCTTCCACAGCATGTCTTTTGTCCCGTTTCCCTCCCCTCAGCCCCAACCGGTGACTGCCCCTCCCTGAGCCTGGTTCTGCTGCAGGTTTCTTCCTGTTAAAAGGGAGTTTTTCCTTCGCACTGTTGCCAAGTGCTTGCTCATAATCTGATTGTTTGGACTTGCTCATAGGGGGTCATTTTGATTTTTTTTTTCTGTAGTATTGTAGGCTAATGGAAAGAAAAAAATGTGCAGAAAAAAAAAACAGGTGTGATGGAACTCAAGACAGAGGTCAGTCATTGGGTAACAATGATTAAACTGTAAACTCTGTGACAGCTCAGACTGTGATTTAACTTTACATTCTGACTGATCCTGTTTCTTTGTCAAGAATAATTCATAACTGATATTAGCTAATAAATATACTGCTGTAAATATACTTCTAAAGCCAGATAATACACTTGAACTCATGCAAATATTTTTGTCAAATCTGGTTTAATCTCGTTAATTACAAACACGTCCACATGTGCTTCAGTAGATAAATTGTTTATACATGTAAAAAGTGCTTTAATTGATAGGTAAAGGGTATCAAAATGTCCGTGTTTGTTATCATACAAGATTAAAAACATTTTTGTAATTTTAGGGTGTAAATCATTCCCAGTCATTAAAGGCTTCCTTTTCATAAACCTCCTAGGTCTTCTATATGATCCAAAGTATAGCCACTCATATAATGTTGTGCACACTATTTGAATGAGCCTCTTGTGGATCATGTTTGCAGGGAGTTTTTAATAGTGCATGGGGTCTTGAGAATTGATCTTTTAGCCTGTGTATATCCCTTCCAAAGATCACCTCAAACTTAAACAATATGAAACCAAGCAGAATTCCTCCTCAAAAACTGCGGGGCACATTGAATGTCAGTGACAAAATTTTAAGAATAGATCAGTAAGAATGCAACACCATTTCTAGCTTGTATTAGCCTCCAGTCAAGCTGGCAGCATTCTGGGCAGCCAGCTCTATGACTTATGCCAAAAGCCAGCCTTGCAGTTGAGAAGAAAAATTAATTAACAGGCACAATGCCACCGTTAAGATAACCCCTGCATTGTAGTGTATACAACTGAATATATGACAATAGACACATCATGAATATGCAGTTTCTTAAAATTTAGTCATGTCATGTATACAAAATTAGAAGAAAGCAAAAGCAGAAAGAATCCCAAGGAGAAATTGTATTTTTCCAACGCTCACTTAAAATACTCAAAATAATATAACATTTAGCATGGCACTTTGCATGACACAGTATTTCAAATTTAAAGAAAGCGTTATTGAAATAATGTGTTCATTTCACAGCCTCATTTCACCTGATTTCACTTTGAATATCAGCAAAATGTGAAATGTGATTTGCTCGGATCATTCATTCCCATTCAGTTCCTGATGGTACAGATAACAGCTGTTAGGATATGTATTTAAGCCAGTATTGTGTCATTGTGGGTAAGTTAACAACTACATATCAGCACCAAAATCAAGCTTTACACTAGAATAAAAAACTTCATTCATTATTTAAACCTAAAATCAGGACTTTAGCTCTCCGCAGTAACGCTGTCTGACAAAACTGCAATAAAAATGAAAAAAATGCTGCTTTCGCCCCCTCAACCACTTATTTACGTCTATGTCAGTTTTCATAGGTTTTGCCACTCTACTCACTGTGTTCACAGCCCATCATCTTCACTACTATACCAACCAATCAGGAAGTTCCAGCCTGGTTCTGCTGAAGGACCCTTCCTGTTAAAAGAGAATTCTTCATGTCCAATTTTGCAAAGAGCTTAGAAGTGTGTAGGCGCTTATCTGATCATTTCTTTCTCTAATGCTGTAGGGCCTTTGCCTTACAATATAAAAGGCCTTCAGATAACTGTTGCCCCCTAAACCTTGCACTGTGAACTGAGAGTAAATAAATACTGTAATACTGAACTGAACTGAATTGGTATTTTGGCCTGACACATTCTGGTCACATATGAGACACCTACTTTTTAAAAAGGAATCATAATGGGCCTCTAAAATGTACATACAAGAGTAATTTGTTGTCTTAATTAAATGTCACAACGGACATCTTGGTATAGTGCCTATTTTCAGTATCATATACATAGTAGTATGTTTTAAGCAGGGGTTTGTAGTTTTCATTTCCTTATTGCAGCCACGTTGGCAGCAACCCTTCAGCTACAGACTTTGTTAGTGTTGCATTCACACCTTTCAAGCTGAACATTTTCAGCAGAAAATACAAACTCTTAGCACAGTGTGTTTTACCTGGCTGAACCATTAAAGCTAATGTATACATTCCCCAGTTCAGCCCCTGGTGAGTTACATGGGTCTGTTACAGCTGCTGTGCTGATAACAGATTGGTTGAGTCAGTATGGGGATAGCTACAGGTTGACTATGTCTTAAATTTTACAGCACCGCGATAGGAGTATGCTAATGTGACATCACCCAAGGTGGTGTCTCTGTCAACACACCAACATATAAACTTGCTCACACTCACGCATACTCAGGAAGTGGTTGAGAGGGGATGCAACTGTTACTGATTAATCAACAGTGTTCTTTTGAAACAACCATGCAAGTTATTTTGGCAGCAGCTGAGGCATTTGCTTGACATGTACCTTCTCAAAAAAAAAAATCATCTGTCATTGTGGCAGCTTTGCAGATGTCATTGGTATTCCTTAAAGATCCCCCACGTTCTCTGCATTAGTGACTAAAGCGAGGTTTTGTCTGTTTTGATTTTTTTACTGCTGAGAGACCTGCTCAGTACTGATGTCTTTTTCATCCTGGAGTCAATTTCATTCCAAGATTGTGCCTGTGTCAGAACACCTGTGTAACACTGCCGCTCTAAATGGAGTGCCTATCACAAGTGAAATGCACTCTTGTGGACACCGTTGCATGCATGTCTCTGAGTGTTCATGAGTACATTTGTACTTCTGTATGTATGTTCACATCTGACTGAGGCTTATGGCAGACGATTAACCACGTCTGGCAATTTGGCAAGAATTCAGTCAATTAGCTTCTTCCCATTATGCTAACGAATCATTTCAACTTCAAATGCCCTGTGCATTAGCATAACGGCAGCGCCAGTGGAGCATACTGTGTTAGAATAGAAAGACTGCTTCGGTGTAACTGAAATATCTGCTTCATATTTTTCATTTTCCTTTTTCCTATAATTTCTTCTCATTTAAATCCACATTTAAACAATAGAGCAGGGGTTACAATGCCTCCTTTGCTATTGTGTAGCAGAGGTGTCTTACTCATTGCTCAATCATATTACAGTGCTGATTTAAAACAAAACAAAGTGCCCTTATTATCTGGCCAGAAGCAGTGCCAACACAGCGGCTTTAATGGAGGTCATAATGCCTGAGAGAAAAGCAAGGTGCAAGAACTGTAGAGACTGATAAAAGAAGGCAGGAAAAAAAAGGTGAACAAAAATGAAATCCTGATGATCTTCTTTGAAAACATATTCTGGTGTGAAGGGTTCAACAGTCTTTGTTAATGTAATATGTCATGCAAGACAGTCGTAGTTGTCCCTTGACAATACACTTGACAATATGTTAAAGTTATGCCTGCAGAAAGTCTTGTAAAGCATAACCTAGCATATGCTTATGAAACAGCAGTCATCATTATTGATTGCTGTGCAGGCCTGCCAATAACTTTCACTTTGGTCTTCTGGAGGTAGTTCTTCACCAGGAGCAACGTATGTTTTGGGTTGTTGTCATGTTGAAAGTCCCAGACACAGTTTTGCTGCTGACTACTTGAGGTTTTCTTTCAAAATCTTCACATATCCTTCTTTTATCAGGATTCTTTCCACCTTGATGAGATTCCCAGTTCCAGACACACTAAAGCATCCCCACAGCATAATACTCCCCCCACTGTGTTTCACTGTGGTGCCGAAGTTTGAGTTGTGTGCCTTCTTTCTCTACATTCCTGTGCAGAATTCTAGTGATTCGCTTCTTTGAGACTAGTGTCTTTGTCTATTTAGTGACAGTTGTTCTGGGGTTTTAGACACAGTTTAGTTTTCTTTCCAGAGTCTTTGAAATCTTTTGCTTCTTACCTCTGCCAGGACTGTTCTGTACTGTGTGGCATTCTTTGAATTTCTTGATACTTCTCATTCCAGTTCTTGACACTTGGAAACACTGTGATAGCTTTGTATATTGATTTCCTGCTTCGTGAGCATCAACCATTCTTTGTCTCAGTCTAAACTGATTTCTTTCTTTGTTTTTGCCATGCTTTCTCAAGTAACAACGCAAACCCTTGCAGAAGGTTTTATAGTGTGTGTAAATTGGAAGATAAACCTCCATTTTAACTTGATTTTACAAGCTTTGAGTATTACAAAGTAAAAGCACACCACTGCAAAGCAGTGGTTTGTGCTACGGCTGAATAAAAAGGTCAGTTTTTCTGGGGGTCAATAATATTGACTCTGGTAAATTTGGTTTATCTGTAATAATTCTGGTGTTGTGTGCAAATAGAAATAATTTATTATTTTAAGGAAAACTAGTATGTTCAGAAATACTATGTCAAAAATATTTTGCTGTTAATTTTTTTTGACAAAACTTCATCTGTACACTCTTTATAGTGCCAAAGCTTTTTTATCTTCAAGTGGCTTTGCTCTCTTGTCCTCTTATAGCCAGGGCTTTGAAATTGTTTTGGAGCAGCAGGGGGGCATGCCAAAGTAGCAGGCACCTTATGACCTAGACCGAAGCCATGACGGCAGCAGATGATATGAATAGTCACATGGCAGTCGTGAACCAATCAAATGGGTCAGATTGAAAGAACGTAAATATTGCCAGTGTGTCAACATGGCGCTAGAAATGGAGACGGCGGATGACACAAAAAATTTTTTTTTGGAAAATTAAAAAGTAGACGCCGCAGAGTGGTGGAGTAGGTGGAAAATTGCATAATTTGAAAGCCCTGATAGCATCTCTTTTATTAGCAACAAAGGTACCTAAAAATGACAGCTCTTTTAAACTGTAGTCAGATCACATATTGATTTCACATAAATGTTTTCAAACCAAAGACTTAAGTGTGAAAGGGCCTATAAAAATAACATTAAACTGGCTATAAGAATATGTGTAAGGGGAAAGTACTAGCATCCTGCTGTAGTTATTAATTCTATCGCTGTGGTTGTTGATTTGTGTCCTTTTGGGAACCTAATTTCTTTAATTCAGCCACATGGAAGGACATCTGTTTCGACACGATATCTCCCTTTATGCATGTTTGCTCTCTGCATTTTAATAAAGGCAAATAAGAGATTTTTTTGTTACTGAATATACTTTTTTTGCTTTCTAAAGTCAGTATTTTGACTTTGATTGATCTATGCTAGCTAGCTCAATTGTAAACTTTGGACAAAGAAGGAGGGCACAAGAAATGGGTTAATCTGTTTGTGTGAAATCACTGGTCATTTTATTTTGTATCTTATATCTTATATCAAATCATTACAGAGTGAATGTTTTTAAAGATAAAGGTAAACTTTTGATAACACAGATATTTATAATGCATGCAAGTGTACAGTACTGTATGTGTGCATGCATGATTCATTTTTTCCCTCAGGTTTTATGCAAATATCAACACACGCTATCTAGATTTGTGGTGTGTTCATTTGAGACTTGACTCAAAAGAAAAGTCTTTATTCTGTTTTTTTAAAGGAACAAAATGGAGCAAACCAAATTAAGTATCATATAAAAAGGCAAGCTGTTCAGCTCTTTAGGTGCCTAGAAACTATACGCACATGGAAGAGATGTCCTCTGGTGACCTGAGAGATCTGATGGGCTGGTTGACTGATAGCATATCTGATTAAGTGGGTAAGACTGTGAAATGTTGTGGAAGCATCTGATGTTAACTAGCTTTCTAAATAAAATCTTACATGTGATTGCAGGTCAACCAGATTACAAAATGATGGCGACTGGCCCAGACTGGGTACCATCCCTACATGTGAGCAGCTATGGCAACAGATACCGCAAGCAACAATGGGAGTCCACAAGAATGCAGAACCTGGAAACCTGAGGACTGCACACAGACCCTGCTGAAGAAAGCAGTCAGCAACAGACACCTGATGCTGGAGTAGAAAGTGGCCAGCTAATGTGTACAGTACAGTTAGACATTTGAATTTTTTATTTTCCTTTACTTTTCATACTATCTTTTTTTAAATACATGTTTTACATCATGTCTAAAGGGATCTTTATGAACTCATTGGGTAATGAAGTTCTATTTTGCTTTAAACGTGAAAATTAGTTATGTCCAACAACATGTTTGTGGTGTTCTTGACTCTTTGCCTTTCTTACTGTATGCACTTAAATATTTAGTTAGTGTTGATGATGAAAATTACTCTTCATTACTTCATTACTGATTACATTTAAAAAAAAAAACTTAGAGACGCACACACTCAAAAAATTGTGGTGCCTTTTTCAAAAGAGCACTCTAGAGCTGTGTGTCAGGCGCCATACAAAACACCACACAGTCTTTCAGAGTCCACACAACAAAATCACATCTGCAACAAAAATTTGAGCTGCAGCTCTCCACTGTATGGGCATTTTATTTCAAAACAGTCTTTTCTCATCTATCAATGCTCTAAACTGAGGAAAGTTTGGGTTTGTGATAAACTCACTCTGACTCATCTCAAAGTCCCAATGTAGTTTTTCAGTCTGCAATCTGTACCGTGTTTGCCCACATTCCCCAGGCAGTAGCAGTACATTGGTTTGTTCCACTGCTATTAGGATAACAGGCTTCTGTCACTGTAGACGATGCAGGCTTGCCCAAGTTCAACACATAGATTGAATACATATTTGATGCTGTAATCCAGCCAATGTGCAAGTGATGCCAAGTTAAAGAGCTGCTGTCTGCTGTTTTTTTTCTGTGTAGTGTGCCTGCTCAGGTGAAATGTCTGCCTTACTTAACAAGGTTTTGCAGTGCATGCTGAAAGCAAATTCACTACCATCCATTTTTCTCTTCACACAGACACTGCTGTGAATTTGGTGCTGAAAATGGCCACACTGGGTCTGCAAATGCATCACGAAAACCCAGGAGATTTGATGGGTTGATGGTTCAAGGGACTAAAAGGTGTGCTCCATCTATAGGGGGATCACACTCCTCAGTTTCCACAGGAAGGTCTACACCAGGAAAGAAGAGTTTGTCTGTTAGTCAAACTTCAGATTCAGGAGGAACAATATGGTTTTTATCCTGGTTACAGAACACTGGACCAGCTTTTTATCCTCTCATGGATATTTCAGTGTGTGTGGAAGTTTGCCCATCCAGGCTACATGTCTTTTGTGGATATGGAGAAGGCATTTGACATCATTCCTGGGGATATCCTGTGGAGGGTACTGCAGGGTTATGTAGGTATGAGCGGTATGAGATGTATGAAAATCAGCACCTCTAAGTCTAAGGCAAAGGTCCTCAGCAGGAAAATAGTGGAGTGCCCACTCTAGGTCAGGGACGAGTTACTTCCCCAATGGAGAAGTTTAAGAATATTGGGATCTTGTTTGTGAGTGAGGGAAGAAGGGAGTGAGAGCCTGACAGATGGATTGGGGCTGCAGCTGCAGTGATGCCGGTCCTTTGTGGTGAAGAGAGAGCTGAGTGCAAAAGCAAAGCTTTCGATTTACCAGTCGATCTATGTCCCTACCCTCACCTATGGTCACAGGTTTTTGGGTAGTGACCAAAACAAAAAGATCACAGATACAAGTGGAGAAAATGAACTTGCACTAATGGGTGGCTGGCCTCTCCCATAGAGATAGTCATTTGAGATGGTGCTCAGTGTAGAGTCACTGCTCCACCAACTCAAAAGGAGTTAGTTGAGGTGGTTCAGGCATCTGACTATGATGCCTCATGGGCGCCTCCTGGGTGAAGTGTTCTGGGCATGTCCTACTGGGAGGAGGCCCCGGAGCAGACCCAGGACACGCTGGAGAGATTATGAATTTCGACTGGCCTGGGAATGTTTCGGTGTCCCACAGATAAGCTGGAGGAGGTGGCTGGGGAGAGGGAGGTCTGGGTTTCTCTGCTCAGGCTGCTGCTCCCATGATCCGGCCTCAGATAAGAGGAAGGATGGATGGAGATACAAATGGACAAACTGGTGATCAATAACTGGTGATCAATCTATTTCTATTACCACAGGCCTTTAAGGTGGCAGTAATTAAACTACTTAAAACACTTACTTAAAAAAACATTTGAAACAAATATGTAGGAATGCTTTCTTGCAATTATCTCTAAAGTTAGAAACAGCCTATCTGACTTTGAAAAATTACTTTATACATTTATTACTTCTAGGCTGGACTATTGTAATTCAGTATTATCAGGTTGTCCTAAAAGCTCCCTGAAAAGTCTTCAGTTGATCCAAAACCTGATAATAACCTGGTGCCAGACCGCATTGCGGACGTTTATCACAGAGCCGTTGACCGACCCGGTGAACAGATGTGACGTCACCTCGGTACTACCAAATCTGGAGCAATACGTGACATTCACCACAAGACTGAACAGGACGTTAGGAGCATACATTTCTAAAGCCCGCCCTCCTCTTGGTCATTCAGACCACAATGTCATTCTCTTACTTCCTCAGTATAGACAAAAACTGAAAACAAACCAAATCCAGACAAGAGCCATCAAAATATGGGACAGTGAGTCGACTGAGAAACTCGGAGGTTGCATAGAAATGACTGATTGGGATGTGCTTTTCAAAGACAGTGATTGTGATCTCAACTTGGTAACTGACTCAATTTCTTTCTACCTGACCTTTTGTACTGATTTTTTCATTCCATCTAAGCAGGTTAAGTTGTGCCCAAATAATAAGCCTTGGGTCACAAAAGACCTGAACATATGCCTAAAAAAAAATAAATTGGCATTTCTTAGTGGTGACAAACAAAAGGTAAATGAGCTGGGAAAAGAGTTCAGACAAAACGCAAAGCTGGCCAAAATCCACTATAAGAACAAAGTGGAGGCAAAGTTTTCAACAGGAAGTTTAAGAGAGGCCTGGCAAGGGCTCAACATCACGATGGGCAGAAACCAGAGAACAGCACAAATTTACTGCTCTGTTCCTACCTTATTTGTGGAGCAGTTGAACATATTCTATAGCAGATTTGATAACTCACAACAACCATCGAGAGACTATAATCCTAGCAGCCTTGGAGGTGTCATGACTCAACTCTTCCAGCTGCTGACACTCACTGGCTTCGTCCCACATGCATGGAAGGAATCTACCATCATACCCATACCTAAAATCACGAAAGCTATGGCCCCCCCAAAGACTATAGACCAGTGGCACTGACATCTGTCCCTTGCAAATGCATGGAGCGGGTGGTGTGTGACCTGTTATCATCATCGACTGTACACAAAATGGACCCATTAAGTTTGCTTACAGAGCTAAACGTGGGGTCAAAGATGCTTGCTTAAAACTCCCAGACACTGTAACTACAAATCTGGACTACCCTCACTCACGTATTAGGATTTTATTATGGATTTCTCCTCTGCTTTTAACACAGTCAATCTAAACACTACTTAACTGTCTCCTGAACTACCAATCAACTCAACACTGGTTAAATGGATCAGAGGTTGTTTTTTTTTTTACAGGACAGGGCACTAAATGTTATTATTAATGGTAACAAATTCACTAACATTGTTGTAAATACAGGGCTGTGCTTTATCTCCTATTTTATTTTCTGTTTACACAAACAATATAAAATGTAATGTGGATAATATGACACTCCTGAAATATGCAGATGATGCCTCGGTGGCTCGTATGACTGATTCTAACAGCTTAGCAGCACATCATCAACAGGTGGACACACGTGTCACTCTTATTGATGAGAGCTCCTTAGAGCTGAATGTTTCAAAAACGATGGCGCTGTGCTGCTGTAGGAGAGCGACACCTGATGATGCAGCCTCCGCATTGCTTCAGCCACTGGAGTTTAAAGGGCAGTTGGGGGAGCAGGTAGATGTCTTGAGGTATCTGTGACTCGAGGTAGACAGAACACTGTTCTTCTCTGCGCACTGTGATTATGTCTACAAAAAGGCACAGCAGCACCTTTTTCTGCAGAGGAAACTCAGAAGTTTTAATGTAAGCAAAAATATTTTAACAGTTGTTTACAAGTCACTTATCGAGTCAGTTCTCACTTACAACATCACATATTGGTGCACCTTTATTTCTGCTAAAAATAAAACTGACACAGGTCATCAAACAGGGAAACAAAATAACTGGCAGCGCACAATCCTCACTGTCGGATCTTCACATTCAAACAGTACTATCATACACGACTCTTAACACCCGCTGCACAGCTCGTTTCAACTCCTCCCATCAGCCCACTGCTACAGGGTCTCTGCAGCCAGGACTAATATCATTAGGAAATCATTTATCTCAACTGCTGCTAACATTATTAATAACTCATAATGGTTTTAAAAAATGTTTTTGGTACAACATTTCATTGTGTTCTGATCCTGCTGTGTGGTGTATATGGTGTTTATGTTGTTTTATTTGTATACTATATTGAGAACTACATTTAAGAAAAATTTCCACTGCTTTGCAATGGACAGTAAAGTTTTTCTGATTCTGAATGCTGCAGCGAGAGTACTGACAGAGACTAGAAAGGCAAAGTACATTTCTCTCATATTGGCTTCCACTGGCTCCCTGTTAAATCCAGAATTCGATTTGAAGGTCTTGAATAATTAGGCCCCATCTTAAAGTCCTCATAGTGCCGTATAACCATAATAGAGCGCTTTGGTCTCAGACTGCTGGCTTACTTATGGTTCCTAGGATACTTAAGGCAGAGCCTTCAGCTTTCAGGCCCCTCTTCTGTGGAACCAGCTTGGATTCAGGAGACAAATGCCTCTCTACTTTTAAGATTAGGCTTAAACTTTCCTTTTCGATTAAGCTTACAGTTAGGGCTGGATCAGGTGACCCTGAAACCTCCCTTAGTTATGGTGCAATACCAAGTGATAGCAACATCAGAAAAAAGAAACACGAAAGGCTAAAACAATCCCAGTGGCTGAGAGAAGAGCTAGAGAAGAGCAGTGACCTCCAAACTAGGGGAGTGGCTTCACCAGATTCCAGGGATGAGAGCCAAGATCTCTGTCCAAAAGTGAGGCAGTCCTAAGTATACCTAAGATACTGCACAGGATCCTCAAACTCCGAGGCCTCTGATAGAGGACCTGAGCTTCGAGGAATAAGACCACACGCAGGACGACGGGATTTTATAGAGAAATTCAAATCATTCTAAACATGTAATGCAATTGGTGGTGAAAGCTGAAGTATATCAGAAAATTTAAATTAAATTAATTGTAATTGTGTTTTATTTATATTTATTTACCTACTTATTTAATGGTTCTTCTGATTTCATATTTTTATATACAAAGCTTTGATGTAGACATAAATATTGTGCAACTGCTAGTGTACTGAATCACTACAAAACCTCTGATTTGGTATGTTAAACATTTTCAACCTTGGCATCTCCATAAAGGAAAACCCATGAACTTCATCATCCATCTTAAAAACACACAAGTACACTGACAAGGATCCAAACACCTGCGCACGTTCACCTTTATGACTGAGATGTGCCAAAAAAAAGTCTGTCATTTTTGGAGAAAATAATAAAAAGCTCTCTCAGTATAAAGGTTGAGTACTGTACCCGTGCACGATGTGTTGTTGAATGTGATAACCTATGGCAGTCCACTTTCGATCAGCCTCAGCAATTTGTTTCACTTACCTAGAAAGAAAGGGAAAAAAAATAAATTACATCATGTATTCACAAAGCATTTGTTATATTAGCACACAGGGTGGACTCATTTGTTCATCGCACTCTGCTTTAGCATTGACTTGCCGAAGGGGAATCACATTTTACATTGAATTATCAGCAGTGGTAGGATAGCATGCAGTACACAGCATTTTTGATTCTAAATAAACTGTGCATGGGAGTTCAGTTTTTCAGAATGCAGCATGCAGAAACTGGCACTACCACCTGCAATACTGCCAACATCTCTTTCAAGGTCACAGATTCATTTATCATAATATCATAATATCATAGGTGATGTCAATCATCATTTTTAAGTAATTTGAATCAATGTAGCAGGTCACATGAAAAGGACTGTTGCATGTGAGCTGCATCAACCAGATGCTGGACATGAGCTGTTGGACTTCTGGTAATGAACTAGTCCTGTTTCAATTTCCATGCATTTAGTCATTAAAAATTAAAAACGTGCCTGACATTTGAATTTTTTCTTGTACAAATGATGACGATGAATAACAAGTATTCTCACACAGTCTGCAACAATTAAGATAGTCAAATGCACAAAAGAATCAAAATTATAATAAAGATAAAATAAAAAGCAGTAGAAAACTGAACGGCAATGGATGGGTTAATAACTCAAACAGTGCTGAACAGGAGCGTGAGTTTTAACTGCAGTACGTGTCAAACCGACACTGAATAAAACAGGCAGATGATCTGAGAATTCAGAGTCACAGATTTCCAGGTTTGTCACGGACAGACCAAAGGAAAGAACCAGGTCCAGTGTGTGTGTCCATACTCGTGTGTAGGGCCGGACTGTACCAGATTAAATCAAACAAGCTTAAAAAGTACCAGTGGCTTAGCAGGACAACACACATGTATATTAAAATCTCCAACAATAAGAACATGTTCAAAATTAGGCATAACCCCTAAAACTCAGAGCTGTTTATGAAGTACTTGAGATTTATATATATATATATGTAGGGGCGTAAGTGACATTTCGCTAACTTAACAGGAGAGCCAAGGCAAAAAAGAAAATGACCATACTTTGCTCTTACTTTGTATACTGATTTGAGTTTTTAAGTATGTTTCTTTTTACAAATTGATGACACAGTGCTTAATGAACAATACTGTCTTTGTCGTAAATGCACTTATGCCCTTTTGGCACCAACTTCTTCTGTGCATTCAGATTTAAGCCTTTTGGTTTTTGTTGACTCTATTTCTATAAATATTTTACTTCTGTAATTTTAACAGTAGATAGAGCACATCAAGAGCTTTCAGTT
>JASGAU010380397.1:0-14428 GCA_030220045.1 Australoheros facetus
TGGCGACCTGTTCCGGGTGTACCCTGCCTCTCGCCCTATGACAGCTGGGATAGGCTCCAGCCCCCCCGCGACCCTTAACAGGATAAGCGGAAGCGAATGGATGGATGGATGGATGGATGGATGGATTCTTGAGCTCAAAATCATTCTACGCATTTAACATATCTGTTATAGGTTTCGCCCTGAGGCAGGCTGGCAACCTGTACAGGGTGTACCCTGCCTCTACGGCAGATGGGATAGGCTCCATCTGGATGGATGGCATCTTGGTAAGACATGACAAGGAATAATAAGGACACTACACAGAGTAGCAAGTTGTCAATCACAGGTGGATCAAATCTAAAGCTTTCTTCATCCTCCATTTTTCTGTACATGAAGCAGCGGTTTACAAAACGACTTTAAGTAGTGACTGAATGGAAACCTGTCAGGAAAGCGTTTCCTGAGGTCACCAATCATGTGAGTAGAGACATTTTCCCATAGATTTCTCTGTAATTGGACTTTTTGCAACCAAAGGAGTTGCCCCATGATGGCCATTAAGAAGAATGCAGTTTCATACTGGTTTTACTGATAAGACCAGAAGCCGTGCCTCTTATTTATGTACAGTCTATAATTACAGGGTGAATTTCTTCCATCTTGGAGACTTTTTCATGGCATTCTTGGCAAATGCGAGAAGCCTTTTTTTTTTTTTTTTAAGTCTTACAGACCACCCTGCATGTTGAAAACTGACCTCAGTGGGGTACGTAATAAGTTACAAATGTGATGCCAAACAGTCCCGACCCAGCGTAACACTAATATTCCCCTCAGTACGATCCCATTGCCTTGAATAATTTAGGATTTTTTTCTCATTTGGTGGCCAATTATGTCGAGATATTACTGTTAGAGGTGCAAAACTGAACTCCAACACCAAATTAAATGGCATTCAAACAGCCCTGTTTCATTTTCACAGTCTCTCTCTCTCTAGTTCTGCGGGTCTTATGGGGACTGACTGGGTATGTACAAACTACTTAAAGGCTCCCCGTGGACTTTTAGCCATTTTCTATGAATGGCTGCACACACACACACACACACACACACACACACACACACACACACACACACACACACACACACACACACACAGTCCTATGCTATATGGCTGATCTACAGGTTGCAGTAATGGGTCCTATAAGTGGCAATGAAGAAACAAAGGGAGGGGAGAAGAATGCAAGCACATAAACATGTTAACACTATTAGTTATAACCATTTGTCATCAATGATAACAGGTACCCTGATCTTATGCTATTGGAACATGTGATTTTTGGCCTATGAACAGGGTTAGGGTAGTCAGGCTTAAAGGTTCGCAGTTTAACAGGTAACACTCGAACTTTCAACTGATCTCACACACCTCAACTTTTAGATATATCCATCCATCCACTTTCTTCTGTGTGTGTGTGTGTGTGTGTGTGTGTTGAATCACATAATTTTCACTCCAGCCTGTGCAGACGATTAATCAGCTTGAAGTGAGAACACCTGTGTAGGTGTGCAGAGCCTTTAATTAATGTTGTTTAAAATTCAAACGCCGTAGCCTGTTAAATTTACTTATAATATCTTTCTGTTAGGGATTATCATCGCTAAGTGCTTTCATTTTATAACACAGGTAAGCGCTGATGAAGGAGGGAGGATTATTTCTGCTTTATTACTGAGCAGTGAAACATGTGCAGTTACAAAGCAAACCCCCATCCTTGATGCTGACAATGTCACATTTTGTAAAAGAAAAAAGAAAGGCAGCTATGTTACTATTTTACATCATCATTTTATTTTGTGATTAAACAAATATTGAAATGCAGTGTTTGACTGTAACGTCTCTTTGTTCTCAGTGGCTGTCAGCAAGGAGCTCAGAGTCAGTAGTCACTGTGACTGTATTCTTGCTCCTGCTTTCATTTGGATGCTGCTGTCTGTCAGCACGATTACACAAAATCCCGTAGGCAGTATAGAAGTCGTAGCCATTGTGACATCACCCATTGCACAGTCCTGTTATGAAACCTGAAGCTAAGTGTTCTCCATCTCCATCTTGGTGTTTTAAAACACGATGTGACAGCTGAGGCATGGATCTGACTGTGAGACTCAACATGTCAATCAGAAGTCATTACCCAATCCTTGATAATCTTCCTTTCTGACATGTCAATGACCAAACTGTCATTTAATTCAAAATGACCAAAAGCAAGTGAAGAAGCCCATAAAATGATCTGGAAAGAGTTTCCAGAGAGCCGAGCTGCCCCTGTCGGCCCCACAGTCTTCTACAGGACCACAAGTCTTTTTGCAACAGCAGGGATCACCATTAAAAAGAATGCAGGTTTAAGATACTGCCACGCCTACTGTCTATGGTGCAGATATGGATCACTTTCCTTAAAAGACAGTTTTTGTAATTACCCTCTGCAAATTGAACTAAAACCTTCACCACTAGGGAGCAGCGTTTTACTAGGAAATGTGTGTGCTGAAATGTCTTCAGATGTGTGACCCTGCTCTTTTAACTTTCGATTGCACCCTCATTGGGGCGCCTGGTTAAACAAATGTTAGACTGACTTGCTGCACACAAAAGTACAGCCAGGTCCTAGTTCAACTTCAGCTGCTAGCTCTTCAACACAAAACAGATGCTTTGGAGAAGTTATTCAGGTGATGCCAAAAACTGACTATCCACCTTGATCGTGGATAAAACAGGCCCTTCTCACTGCCTTAATTATTTTTAATGGCCTCCATAGGGTGATACCTCTGAGTGCCTTTCTAGAGTTCAATGGAAATATGGCCCTCTGCCCTGACCCCTGTAAACAAACTTGAAGCTTTTGGTTCAAATTGTCATCAATATGTAAGGAGGAGGTCATCAGAGGTCCAACAGTGAGTGTCTGCAGCCCTCTGTGAAACATGGTGGAGGCTCTGCTTGGGCTGCACTGGTGCTTTCCAAACTGATGGAATTATGAATGCCAAAAAGCACAGTCATCAGTCATTGATTGGCCTCCCCAGAGCCGGAAGATGATGCCACACTGCCAAAAGACAGAGACATCTTTGGATGTCCTTCAAGAAGCCTGGAGAGTGATTCCTGCTGAAAGAAATGACAGCAAGCTGCCTCCGGGAGTTCAGGCTGTGCTGAAGGATAAAGGTGGTCACACCAAACACTGACTCACACGCTGTACTTCCGCTTACCTCTGCACAGTAATCACTGCACCGATGTCCCAATTTCCCCGGAAAACATAAGGAAAGGAGGGGGTGGCTCAAGACGTTTGCACAGTACTACAAATTAAACTTTTTTCGACATTTATCTTTCACAGTACAGGTTAAATGTGCATGAATACCCATCTTCATCAAATTTAAGACTTGAACAATAAGTTTAGCACGATATAAATGATGTTAAGGATAGTTCCGAGCACTTCATGAGCTGCATGATTCCTCCACAAAGGAGAGCTGTCCGCTCACGAAAAGCACTCCGTGTTATATTTATGTGCCCAACTTATGTGTTACATTAACAAAACATTGTCATTTAACTACTTACCAACACCCTCTGCTACACAGCGACGTTTAGATCTGACAGAAAGACCACTTCCGCAGTACCTCAGTTGGATGCGCTTGTTTAATGTAACAAAGAAGAAAGCCGACACTGCGGTGAGCGGGGACACATCGTAGCGGTAGCAGCAACAAAGCGCCGCTCGTCTCAGTCGTCTGAAGCTATAAATCAAAGCTCGGTAACTACGTCAGAGCCACGTGATCGCGAGAAGCGTCTCAGGGTTTGTTGCAGTATGGCTGAGCAGGTAGAGCCAGAGAGCAGAGGGTGAGTATTTCTGCTAACCTTCCTCATTGAACATGTCCACAGTAATGATAGTTTAGTATTTAACGGGCAGTGACTGTTACCGGATCAAAAAGCCGTCTTCCTAGGCACAGCCGTGCTGCTGTCCAGCTGTCCTCAGCTGACACTCAGGCTGGCTGCACAGACAGCGGCCGCCCTCATCAATTCATTACTGGGAATTTTTAAATAAACAGGTGTTCTACATGAGGCAGCTCGAGCAGGGCCGTTTCAAACCTTTTCAGGGCGGTGATTTGTGATTTTAACGCCCGCTCGGTGAGCTGTCATGCTTGTTTTACTGAAACTGGTTTTACGTAAACTTCGGTCCAGCTGTAAACTTAAAGTCATCGCGGGTACCGGATAATTTAACGGAGAGAGCGGCCTTCCTGCCAGCCGGTCCCTGTCCTTTTCCCTCATGCGCCCTTTCCTTTGTATCTCCAGAGTCCTGCAGAGAGTGCTGTCTGCTGCTGGTGTTCACGGGCTGGCCAACACTGTGTGGGGCTACGTGGATAAAACAATAAGGTAACGCTGAAGACCCACGCGCTGACGCCACTGAGTCCTGACGCAGGTGCAGCGCTGTTTGACAGACATGTGGTTTTTACACAGATATCATTGAGACTTAAAGCTGAAGGGTGAAGCCTGTAAAGACGTCCCTTTGCGTTTGAATTTGGCTAAAAAAAATAAAAGGACCTCTTCCCGCTCAGCATCTCTGCAAACTCCTGCACAGGAGGCTGCACCAGCCTGCCGACACACGCTCCAACACACAACAAGACACAAGAAGCACAGTTTTCATATGGCATAAACACACTTTTATATTTCAAAGTTGGGCCCAAAGTAAAGTTATTTTCCAAATAGCAAAGCCTACACACACACGAATTGAAGTTGCCCTTTTCAGTAGCTACAAACAATTAAAATATTTAGAGATTAATGTTCTGATAATTGACTAATTAATTTTGCTCACTTTAGCTCTACAACTGTTTTAAAGTTTTAATTTATTACGATCCACATACCCACCTCTATCTTTTCCCCAAATGTCAATAAATAATGTAATGTACAGCTGCAACTTAAGTATTATGTATTATTATGAAGCATAATTGATTAATTGAGCGAGTGAACATGAGGTTTGTGGATGGACTTAGTAAGGAAGTAACTACTTTGACAGAGGTGTGTGTGGAAAGGAGCAAACTGAGTCACGTGTGTGTCAGGACAGATATTTGTTTCCTCTGCAGGGACTTTTATTTTGACATTGTCACGTAAGGTTTGCATTTCACAGAAAGTGAATGGTCACTGAAGTATTTTCAACTTATCTAAGGAGATTAAACAAAGTAACAAACATGTGCTTTGCACGCTGTTATGTTCTTTCCTTTAAATCACACTGAGTAAATGTCTCAGAGGCAGCAGTGAAATTAAAAGTTGTGCTTTCCCACACGGAGCAGCTGATCGCGCGGTCATGAGATGTGACGCTTTGACAATAAACAGTCGTTTAGACATTTAGGGTCTTCCCACGCTTCAGTCACAGCCGTCTGTAGTTTAGTTACGCCTTCTGTTAGAAGGCTGAACACATCGCGGCATTTCTTCACATCTTACCGCAGTGTTTGAAATGAGGAACTCGACAGCTGCCAGTCCTCTCAGGAGTGGATGTCCCAGTGAATTCACAGCAAGGTCAGACCATGCAGTGCAGTTTGGTGAAAAATCAGGTTCAATGTCAGCATAGATGCCTCATTCTAACTGCAGAGCAAGGGGTTTTCATTTATCCTAACACTGGAGATCAGGTCAGCTGGATAAGTTAACCCAGCCCCCCCAATCTAAAAGGGACGTTTTACAGGCTGTGATTTTTTTTTTTTTTTTTCCACACAAAATGATCCCTGTGGGTGTCACCTACTTCAGAAATGTTATCAAACAGTGATTAAAAATCTCTTAAGAACATTAAAAAAAGTCAAATGCAACAGTGTTGTAAAAAGCACAGTGAAGGCTGCAGCAAATTGTTGATCTGGTGTTTCAGCCCACAGAGCAGTAAAAATATACATTTGAATTTAAGGTCATCATTTATCGGCGAGTGTGCTCTGTGCTGTTCATTTCTGAGCTGATGCTTTAAACTGGATCCATTTAAACATTAAAGGTCACGGTCTCATAAAGTGGAAACTGCATTAGTTTGTCAGGTCAAAGTGAAATGAGCCTCACTGACTCAACAGCACTTCCAGCAGCAAACAGAAGAGCTGGCAGCTGATTAGAATCAAGTATAAAAGCATTTTCTAAATCACCAGATCAATACACGCAGATTTCTGTGACAACACGACGCGCAGTTTGTGCTTCATTCAGTGCTTTTTTAGTAAGGTGCAAGCTGCACATAGAAAATACTCCCAGCAGGGAATCTGTGCTTAAAACATGCAGTAAATAAAAGAATCAGTGAAAATGTGGCACTTTAAACCAAAACTCAGAACCTAAGTTACTCCTGAAAGGCTTGTTTTTATTCTGTCAGCTGCAGACGCTCTGGTGGTTAAGAGATTAAAGATTGTATAAGAACACTCAAAAAAATGAAAGGAACCTTTTTTTTTTAATCAGAGTTTAGCATCAGTGAAACTTCAGGGATATTGATGCGGTCAGTCAGTAGCAGCGGGGGGTTGTTAATCAGTTTCAGCTGCTTTGGTGTTCATGATATTAACAGGTGCACTAGAGGGGCACCAATGAGACAACCTCCAAACCAGGAATGGATTTCCAGGTGAAGGACACTCTCATTTTTCCCTCCTCACCTTTTCTGACTGTTTTTCACTAGTTTATTTTTTTATTTAACCCGTATTTATACAGGTCATCTCATTGAGACAGATGGCCTCATTTTCAAGCGAGACCTGTTTGAACGTACAGTTGCAGACAGACAAACACGAAATAATTAAAGCTAAACTAAAAGTAAGAACAGGAACAATTTTCCAAAGATGATTAAAATATATTTAAAGACTGCTGATGAGGTCAAACTAGACCATTTCAGTTCCTGCTGTAGCTGATTCCAAGCTGATGATGCTGAGTTAAGAGAAGGCCTTTTTGCCTGCTTCTGTCCAAACTGTCGGGACACTGGTGATAACATCTCTGTGGTCCAACAGAGGGAGAGAGCTGCTTACAACAAGACATTTTCTTGCAGCAGCAGAGAAACGAGCGATTTCTAAAGAAAAATCCCAACTTTATCTTAAACATTTTTAAGACATGCTCGATATGTGACTTAAAGGAAAGCTTGCCACCCAGTCGAATCCCAAGATACTTATAAGCTTCTCCAAACACTGTGGCTGTGCCGTTTATTATAGTCCTTAGAGAGGGGAGCATTTGTCGCACCTTTGTGCTTGCAAACAGTGCGGCCTTGGTTTAAAATTAATATACGTTGTAGCAGGTCAGACTGAAATGCAAACTGCAGTGACAATAAAACCAGTGTTATCAGCACCAAAATGTAAACGGGGGAGATTCTGACCCACGTTATTAACATTAATTGAAAACAAAGTTAGTCCTAAAATTGAGCCTTGTGGCACACAGTTTGTGATTTTTCAGATAATCTGATGACAGACCACTGTGCTGTACACTGCTGATGATCAGCCGACCGGTCTCTAAAAGCTTCTGACAAAGGATAAAATGATCTACAGTGTGAAACACCTTGAAAGGTCAATGAAAAGGGCAGCACAATAGTCTTTGGCATCCAAGGAGTGTCTGACCAAGTGAGGTCAGACACTGATGATGGAGAGAAGGCCTGGCTCTCAGTCTCTGCCCTAATTCATTCCAAAGGTGTTCTGTCAGGCTGAGGTCGGGACTCTGTGCAGCCCAGTCAAGTTCTTCCACATCAAACTCACTCATCCATGTCTTTATGGAGCTGCTTTGTGCACTGGTGTGCAGTCATGTTGGAACAGGAAGGGGCCATCCCCAAACTGTTCCCACAAAGTTGAGCGCATCAAATTGTCCAAAATGTCTTGGTATGCTGCTCAGCCTGTTTGTAAATCTGACTCTAAACGTGTGTCAAAAAACAGTTTGAGTGGTGGAAAGAAAAGAAATGAGGAAAGCGAGAACCATACAATAATAATCTGGTCAGTTGGGGGAGATTTGTTATGAACCTTAGCCCTACAGCTACCCATACTTTAGAGTTTTTTTGCATGTAGGTGGTGCTGGATTCCCAACTGGCTGCCATCATGGTGTCCCACTTCAAAGAGCCAGCTGCAAGCTTCAGAGGAGAAGATGCTGCAATGTAAGGATGAACCGAGTTCTGCTGATTCTCACAGTGCATTTTAATATTTAAAACCTCCCATTATTTTGCACAGTGTGCCAAAGGGAGTGCAGGCTGTGGTCACTCACTCATGCTCGACACCTACTGAACTGGTACACAACCCGTTCTGTGTTTTACCTCCATCCATCCATTTTCTCCTGCTTATCCAGGCTGAGTCATTGGGGGGTGGGGACAGTAGCCTGAGTAGAGAAACCCTGACCTCCTGCCCCCCAGCTGCCTCCTCCAGCTTATCACCGAGGTGTTCCCAGGCCAGCTAAGAGATCCTTATAGACAAATAACTGCTGTAAATATGAATAAAACCTGCAGCTACACTTGGGTCTGAAAGTCTGAGATCACTTGGAAAATAGCTTCGAAGTTTTAGCATATACAGTAGAGCGAATGATTACAAAACTATTCATAAATACTTTTTTTTAACATGACCTTCATGAGTCAAAGCCTGAAGGCAGATTAAATGTGCAGAGCGCGGTCCTATTAGGATTTTATTAGACAACTTTTTTTTTCTGTAAAATACTGTGACAATAATTAAAGAACATTAACCACAGTAGAAGAGGAATTTACAAATCAAATTATTGATGATTACAGCTGTGAAAAATCCGAAGTTTAGGGGCTGTTTTCTTGGAATGACTTTTCCCTGTGTGCGCCTGCGGGATGAACGAGTCAATGTGAGAAATCACATCGCTCTGGTCTTGTCTCCCTCCTCCCACGTCTCTTCCTCGGTGTAGCCGGTGTAGGGTTTATTTTTTTTTTTTTTTTTTTTGGACTGTGTCCTCAGTAATCTTGTAGCGAAACCCTGTTGGTGTCAGATATTAACTCTGAGTTACACTCGATTGTTTCAGTGGTATCAGCTTCAAGGAAGGGTTTTGCCCATTGTGCAGAGCAACAAGCTTCATCGTTTTGCCTAAAAGTTTGTGGCTAATTGGAAGCTAAGGAAGGAATATTTGTTGGTAACGGAGCTTCTGATTAACATTTGTGTTCAAGAAGCACAACATGTGCTGCCCCCAAATCCCGGGTCTTCCTTGACTCTTGGGTGCAGTTTTGATGCCAAACATAATGTTTCCTGTCTGAAAACATGAACTGAAAATTGCTCTCATGTCTAAACTGGTATTTGGACTAGTTTCCTTTGTCACCATATGTTCCCCTGCAGATTGTAGTCCAGCTTTATTTTTTTTTCTTCTGCTGATGATGTACAGGTTGCTATGCTTGCAGATCAGAGTCCCTCCAGCAGCAACACCTGTGTGCTCAAAGAGAACCATCTCCCAGCTCAGCAGGTTGACCATGTTTACCAGTTTTTAGTATTTCACCCTGGGCGGTGCACTGCTGCAGTGGTTAGGACAATTGCCTCACAGCAAAAAGGTTGTGAGTTCAAAGCTCCTGGTCAGCTGGGCTGTTCTGTGTAGAGTCTGGATGCTCTCCCCATGACTGTGGGTTTTGATTGTATGTAATCAGCTGCAGGTGACAGTGATCCTAAATTAGGAAAGCAGTTAAGAAGGTGGATGGATGGATTTTCATTGTTTCTCCTTCACATTAGCCGTGACTGCTTTGTACAGAGCCTGTCAGTGCCCATCGACAGGAAAAGAACTGCATATGTTACATGTACGCAAAATGTACTTCACTTATAAGTGAATGTTAAAACACAAAATATGTATTTTTCCAACTGCAGTTGGTAGAGAATGTGTCACAAAGTAAGGCAACATCAGGTTTGACTTACATCTGACTTTATTTGTACAAAGTCAGATGTAACACAAATTCTGCTGAAGTTCACTAATGAAGAAGCATTGTGTTGTACTGGTTTTGTGCATTGGTGTAAGAGGAAAAAACAAAACAAGAATAACTGGTTGGTTTGACCAAAAAGATGGAATATTTGGCTAACTTTCGTGTCCTTTAAGCTAAAATAATCCTGAAGGTTGATCATATTCTCTCTAATCTCGAGACTCTCCTCTTTTCCTTGCCCTTCCTTTTTCAGATGTCAGCACTGCTTTTACTAAAGAGTTCGTACCCATCTCCAATGGCAATCTGCTATGGACCTTGTCCTTTTGCAGTGACCATTTTAAAGATAAAACTGCCATAGTTCTGATGCATGGCTTGGGAGGCGGCGTGGGACTCTGGGCTCAGAATCTGGATGAGCTCTCCCAGCAGCGGCCGGTCTTTGCACTGGACTTACTGGGTTTCGGCCAGAGCACCAGACCTGTGTTCCCCACCGATGCGGCAGAAGCAGAGGAACAGTTTGTCGAGTCCATAGAAGAGTGGAGGGCCAATGTGGGTCTGGAGTCCATGATATTACTTGGCCACAATCTGGGAGGATTCCTTGCTCTGTCATACTCCATTCAGTTTCCAGGCAGGTGAGTGCAGATTCTGGGATTTCTCCTGTCTAACTGTAGTAATGTAGTATTTAATGGGACCCGTTATCCTTTGGCTCTGATCTCGGTGATATAGATTGCATTTGATGTAATAAAGAAAAGGCCTCGGTCTCCAGCAGTGTTTGGGCCTTAAAGTCACTTTACACCAGCTGGCTCAGCGTAAACACAGGCAGATACTGTTGGAGAGAATACAGTGGAGCATTCAGCAGGAGGAGTTGATGGAGACTAAAAATTGAGCTGGAAGGAGTGAATATTGGCCTTGTTCAGTCGACGCAACAATAATTGGTTATCAACAGCATGCACATCAGGCAGCTGCTGGCTAACAAGTTAGGTGTGTAAAATGGTCTCATTTGCTGCCCCAAAGAGCAGGTTGGAGGTCAGATCTGCTAAGGAAAGCCGTGTGTTCCAGCTGAAAGCCCCAGAAGAGGTCTGTAAGTGGGCAGAGTGTTGACTGCTCTATAAAAACTGAATTGTAATACATTTGAATAATCCTGCCATCGCTGCTGTAAATGGAACAAATGAAGTGGAACCTGCCCAGGAGCAGGAAAAAACCCAGACTCTGCAGTGAACGCTGTTTTTGAATAATGATTCTGCCCTTTCGCTGTTAACATGATTGTAGCAAAACACGTCAGCATGAGTACAGGATACAGTTGTAGTGGTGTGCCTTAAGGTGCTGGCAGCTTGTGATAACAACAGTGTCCTCCAAACCTCTCTCCTCCCACTACAGACTATCTCTCCTGAATCATCTCCTTTAGCTGCATCTCCAGCTCAGAGCTTCCAGCGCACACCCGGCGCTCCCTAAGCGGCTTCTGATAAAATGTCCTCAATCCCTTATCACCCTCCTTCATCAGTAACACTGAAAATTCCCTCTTCCTGCCTTCTTACTGTTATCTCAGCATTCCAAATGGTCTTTAAGTTCTAACTTGAGATGCTCTTGATCAGGGACATACAGTACCAGTCAAAAGTTTGGACACACTCACCCATGCTCACTGGACTGTGCTCATTATTCATGTTTTTTTGGTTTTATTCATATTGGTCAGCACAGTAATCACCACCCTCTGTACCTGTGCACAGTCCATCACGGCTGCCGGTCTCATGTGAACGTCACTACAGCTGGTTTTCGCATCGCTCTACTGGAGTCACTTTGCATGATTCACAGATTGAGGTCATGCTCCGTTTAAAAGAATAAATATAATAATAATAATAATAATAGAGCATGCCTGATTGCTGTGATTCCTCCAGTTTGTAGGTCTATAAACCAAAGAGCAGCTGAACTTTTTATTTGTCTTCGGTGTCTGACTTACAGAGTGAAGCACGTTGTCCTGGTGGAGCCCTGGGGTTTCCCTGACCGTCCGGAAACATCCGACTCAGACCAGCTCATCCCGGTGTGGATCAAAGCTCTCAGTGCCATGTTCAGCCCCTTCAACCCCCTGGCTAGTCTGCGACTGGTAGGACCGCTGGGTAAGACTGGAGCATGAAGGTGCTGAAAGAAAACCCACAAACTAATAGACCAGCTTAATAATCCGTTGGAAATTGGGACATGCTGTGGCACACCAGCATACGGGGGGAAAGCAGAGTTGCGCAAATGAGAGCAGCACAACTAAAGGAGTATAAAAAATAAGCAAAATAATAAGCACTTTATTAAGTTATATTTAACCACTTTATTTTTAAATGAGAAGAATGGAAATGAGAGGATACAGGGATGCTAAATAGTGTCTGAACATTTGGAGACAATAAGTGAAAATGTATGCAGTGTGAAATTGGGGGGTGGTTTCAAATTACTTTAATATTGCAGTATCACAGCTAATGCTCTCTAACAAGTCCAGAAAACTAGTTTCACTGCTTATTAAAGCACGTGTTATGATGATCATATCAAATAGATTTGTCATGTTTTTGCCTTGACTTTGAACAGAAATGAAGACCTGGGTTCTTTGTGCCCCCAACCCTCCCCCATTATTACTGATCATGTAAAATCTAATGAATACACCTCGTCTCCTAATGGCTACATGTTTGCTTCTGACATTTAAGTGTTTGGTTCCCTGCAGGTCCCACACTGGTGCAGACCCTGAGACCCGACTTCAAGAAGAAGTTCTCCTCCCTGTTCAGTGACAACACCGTGTCAGAGTACATTTACCACCTGAACGTGCAAAGCCCCAGGTCTTTCTTTCTTTTGTGTTAGTGCCGCTTGTATGAAAAACTGCCATGAAAGCAATTTATTCATCACCTTCTCTGCTCTCATCCACGTTTTACCACCCAGTATTACATTTTGTCCTCACCATTTTCTGTCATGTGCATTTATTATTATTATTTTTTTCCTTGTATTGCCACAGTGGGGAAACAGCTTTTAAGAATATGACTGGGCCATGTGGCTGTGCAAAGAGGCCAATGCTGCAAAGGATTGACCAGCTGCATCCTGATATTCCCATCACCATCATTTATGGGTCCCGCTCCAGCATAGACAGCAACTCGGGCTTCACCGTCAAGAAGATGAGGCCACGCTCTCACGTAGAGATCATAGTAAGTTCATGGAAGGGACTTGCTTCACTTTAGTCTTTGTGTCTCTGCTCTCTTTGCCTTGTGTATGCTGCACTGACAGCTATAATTGATGCTGCTCAAATTGCTGAATTCCTCTGCTCCCATTTCTGACAATTGAACCACAAATCCTCAAGTAAAAGGCATAAAAATATCAGGATAGTGTCTGTGAAAATCAGGAAATTTGGATGATCTCTCCTTCAAGATCATCATTCACTTCACTGGAACAGCTATTTTAGATCATCCTGTAAAAATCCTGTTACATTATGTCTTTTTATTTACATTGAAAAAAAAAAAAATTCCCACTCACCCTGCAAGCTGTCTTTTTCCTCCAAGCTTGGGTCCTCCACCAGAGGCCTGGGAGCTTGAGGGTCTTGCACAGTATCTTGGCTATTCCACCTCTTTTACATGGATGACATCAAACTGTATGCCAGGAGGGAACAAGACATCGATTCACTGATCCACACCACGCGGATCTACAGCCATGACACTGGAATTCATTCGGACTAGAGAAGTGTAGTCATATGGTAACAAAGAGAGGGAAGGTTGTTAGAACTGAGGGGATTACACTACCAGAAGGCAACATTGCAGAGATTGAAGACCGCTACAAGTACCTTAGAATCCCACAGGCAAATGGGAACCATGAAGAGGCCGCTAGGAAAGCTGCAACCTCCAAGTACCTGCAGAGAGTAAAGCAAGTCCTGAAGAGTCAGTTGAATGGGAAGAACCAGATCTGGGGAGCCACCTACACCCTGTTGGTCGTCAGATACCTGCTGGGATAATAAGCTGGCCAAAGGAGGAGATTGAAGCCACTGACACAAAGACAAGAAAGCTCCTTACCATGCATGGAGGGTCTCACCCCAAATCCAGCACCCTGAGACTGTACGCTAAGCGGAAGGAAGTAGGCTGAGGAGTAGTGACAGAACCACTGGATAAAACAAAGATCCATGAATACATCAGGAAGATGGCCACAAATGATCATGTGTTTAGTGAGTACCTCAGGCAGCAGAACCCCGAGAAAGAAGAGGACGAAGAACAGGAACCATCATGGAAGGACAGGCCTCTGCACACCATGTACCACCGGCAGATAGAAGAAGGGGCTGATCTTAAAAAATCCTACCAATGGCTGGACTGAAAGACAGCACAGAGGCACTAATCATGGCAGCACAGGAACAAGCTCTAAGCACAAGATCAATAGAGGCTGGGGTGTACCACATCAGGCAAGACCCCAGGTGCAGGCTGTGCAGAGATGCTCCTGAGACAATCCAACACATAGCAACAAGGTGCAAGATGCTAGCACCATAACCAAGTGGCTGGTATAGTATACAGGAACATCTGAGTATAACCTGGAAGTCCCAAAGTCAAAATGGGATATGGGAGATTTGGGAGACAGACACCCTCTCTATTTTTAAGATTAGGCTTAAAACTTTCCTTTTTGATCAAGCTTATAGTTAGGGCTGGATCAGGTGACCCTGAACC
>JASGAU010380408.1:1459-16859 GCA_030220045.1 Australoheros facetus
TTTTTATACCAATTGAACAGACTTGACTGGTGATTCTATACATGCAGTTTTTAAAATTCTTTAAAAGAGGATAATTATCTCTCGGAGTCCGGTATCGGAGCATCAAGGCACCGATACCAAAGGATTGGCAGTATTTGAGGACCTGGGATGAGAATTTGTTGCAGAGAATGTAGACATGTCCAGGAGAAATAATATGGTGCAATCAGTTCCAGCTGTAAATCATTTAGGACTCTTTACAGAGCTGCGCAAATGTTTCCTGAGAAGATGGCACTTTTGGCCGTGTGAATAGCTTACAGAATAGCTATTATCACCACCTAGTTTGGAAGTTTGCAAAAAGCATTTAAAATATTTGTATTTACATCGCAAGATATGCTGAAGGAGGGAAGACAGACAGTTACAAAATTAAGCTGGATGTCAGCTCCACTGGTGCTGCTCAGTACAAATTGTCACCTGACAAACACATGACCAAACATCTCCTATCCCTTTGCATTCTGCTGATGCTTCACAGTAAATGTACACGAGAAAAAAAAAAAAAAGGGTGGTGGGGTGACCGGGAGATGAGCAGCGCAATGAGAAGGGGAGAGGAAAAAGCAGAGGAGGGTGCAGTGGTGGAGAGAAAGGGAGGGAAGGAGATGCTGTGGGTGAGTGAGTGGAAGCACTCATTAATTTGAATTTAAAGGATGTGAAGAGAGGACGGCGCGTGAGGCAGCCAGCCTTTGCGGGACTGAGGGAGGAGAGGGCGACAGGAGAGGAAAGAGATGGATGACAGAGAAAAGAGAGTCTGAAAATGAGATGAGAGAGTTGGGCAGTTAAGAGGCATCGCCGCTGGTCATCTGTGCATCTATTGATCCGCAGCAGCCGGGTGGATTTTCCTGCCAGAGCCACAAGAGAAGAAACGGGTGGAGAGGGGGAAGAGGAAGAAAAAGAAAAGAAGACTGCTGTGGTGTTTGTTTGTTTTTTTCTTTTCTTTTTTTTTTTTTGCTGCCAACCTGCAAAGTGAGGAGTGTGTGAGAGCACTCCAGCTGAGCAACACAACACACACATCACACGCAAGATGAACACATTCAGTTTGCAGAGAGTCTGAGCTGCCAGCGAACATCCACTGCTACTTTCAGCGGCCGCCAGGAGTTGAGTTGAGATTTACGGGCTGCTTCACATGGAGCTGAGGCAGCATTCAAAGCAGGTGAAGCTTGAGATATAGTGTTTACTGCTGCTGCAAATCTGTGCCATCAGCTCTTTTACAGAAAAATACTGAACAGTAGAGTTTGCAAGCATGTCTTGACATCTGGAGAAAGAACCGGACTGGGCCGGCAGCTCTCATCCTGGCATCCTGGGGTGCAAATGGGAGGCTGAAACCGAGATCTCTGGGAGTCATGATGTGGATCAGGAGATGAATTCTGAGGTGGAGTCGAAGAGGGATGAGGTTTTTTGGGGTGAGAGGGCAAGAAAGGGCTGCCACTGTCCCGTGGCACCTCCGACTGCCTCCACCGCCACATCTCTGTGAGCATGCAGGTCCTACAGATCGTCAAGGAGCTGGTGTCGCCGTCCAGACGCAGGGCAGCGGCCAGATTCGGAGGTGTGTGTGTGCGCATGCAATGACCCATTAAGCTTCTATCACAGCGTGATTGTGTTAGGGAGCAAAGATTTGACTCGGTTTACTGCAGACATGATAAATCTACTTAACCAAACAATATTTTGGGAGAAAGGTATGAGAGCTTTGTGAATATTTGCAAAGGCAAAGCAGGTTTTTATTAAATCTGGTTATTGGTCAGTGATTTGAAGCAGATCTGCTCTTTTACTCTTTGCTACAGTGTGCCTGAAAGCTTCCTCGTCTCACTGTCAGAAGCTGTTAATCCTCATCAAACAACTTGATTAGTATACTGTAGGTTTCTGTGGTGTGCTTGTGTTTCACAATAGTGCTTTTTCCCGGGTCGGTTTCAGAAAGACTTATCAGTCCTATCTGCACAATTAAGCATGCATGAGTTTTGTCTGCTTGTAACAAACTGCTGCCTACGAAGTGCCGTACGACGCAGTCCAAAGGCAAAAGGTTTCTACCCTTTCAGAATCGCCTGGCAGGGAGGAAAAACAGGCTCACTGCACAGATGGGTCTAACAGTTTACACTTGCAGCCTCTTCTCAGCGGCATTTATAAATTTGAAGTTGGACCTTACAGAGACCTGCTAGTGAGGTTGAAAGACTTCATGCTTTTCATCCCTAGCAGTTGCTTAGGTCCAGTTTTATTAGGTTTTATCACTTTGCTTGAAGAACAGCAAACTCCCCTGTGGTGAGCTCAGACTAATTGCTACAAATAGATGTCTGTATATGAATATGCAGAAGCTGCAGGCGAACGGAAACTGAAAGCTTTCTGAGTATGGTCATCCACTTGTGGTCTGGCTTCTGTTGACCGATTGCGTTTCGAGCAGGCTTTGGTTGCATGCAGGTACACAATATGTGTGATTAGCAAATAAGGGATGTAATTTTCTGAAATGTACTAGATAACCATCGGTTTAGGTTTATTTTAATTGTCTGCATTCAGCTGCAGTGGATGGGAAAGGAAATCTTGGTTCAGATATCTGTTGGCTACACGGGAAGCTCTCCAAACATGGCAGCTACTCTCGGAGGTTAAGTCAACGAACTTGGTCCCGTTGTGTTAAGACCAAATATAAAGCAGTTCTCGAAGATGAGGATTGTATGAAAGATGGATGTTACTGGATGTTACTACGACTTTAAAAAGAATGCAGGTTTAAGGCGCTCTCCATGTCAGCTTCACTTTTTCGACCCGTGAGCTACATCCATCTTTTATGCAGAGATTGCATTTATACCTCTGGTGGAGACATCTTAGAGGTGTGTTTGGCTGCCTGGTGGCAGTGTTCATGATGTTTTGATGCTACAACTGGCTGCAAACCAAAAGGGCATGTTCACACTGAATCTGGTCGATGGAGTAAGAAACGGCTATGAGGAAATCTTATAGGTTGAACATCCTTGTAGCTAAACTCAAAGACCAAGAGAACTGCTATGGAAAACGCAAAACTCATGAGGATTTGGATGTTTGGTATGAACCACCTGAGCCTCTACGCTAACGATGTCATGAACGCATGTTTTCAACAGAATATGGGGAACCACACAGCTCCTGCTAAAAGCAAGCAACACTTCTGATTCTGATTTGATGTTACTTCTTTTGAATGGAAATGGTCCATTTTAATAATAAAGTTAATTTGTTTGTACTGAATGTCATTGTGGATGAGGTTAAAGTTTGTGCTGTGCCATGTGTCATTAGTCTGAATGGGATGGACATGCCCCTCGAGCAGCTTCTGTAATAGCTCTGTTGCTGTGGGACATGAGTGTGTGTGTGTGTCTTTCAGCTTAATTTCTCTGGTGTTCACTGAATAATGAAGCATGGTGCTTGGGGTAATGGAATACCCTCTGACCCCGTCCTGTCACCTGATTGGATCACACCCCGTGCGATTTGTGATCTCCACTATTGCCACACAGGAGCCATTTTTACTGTCGTAGCCACAGGTTTACTCGAGCTTTCTGCCCCTGCAGGAGGAAGAAGGACACAGCTTTTGGACTTCTCGCTTCAGTGCTGCCCAAATAAGAAATAAGCTTCTGTTTATCCTGTGGGGAAATTTGCATACATTTAATGTTAAAGTTAAAGTTAAGGGGCAGCTAAATCAATACTTCTCACAGGTTTCTCCCAAGTTGAATAATTTTAACTGTGATTTAATTCAGTTGTATTTCTAGATCTGACAGCAGCTGTTAAATTCTGTCTTTAAGTACTTGATTTAACCATTGAAAATTTATATTATAGAGCAATTTTACTTTGAGACATTTGATTTTTAAAGGCTTGAATTTAGGTAGGAAATGCTTTGTCTCCTGCCAGCTGGCATTGATAACAGCTTCAATTTATCAACACTCATGGAGGACCAGTTAGACCACCCAAAGAAGCGCTGCAGCCTGGGTTCCGTTGGGAAGTATTTTAGGAGTCGAGTCCCAAATCATTGCCGAGAAAAGATAGATGGAGGCAGATGTTACTCTCCAACAGGCAGGTCTTTTATTTTTGGCCACTGGACAAGGTCAGATTTGTCTCTAGGTTTCACCCAAGCAGTTTGTACACATGAAGTTCAGGTAATTTTGGTAGAAACAGATTGCCTTTGCATCTTGCCGTAGAGCTGCATCTCCCACACTACACGCTTTGCTTTACTAGTTTGACGCCTGGTTGTTACGTTTTTTCCATTTTTCCTCTGGCAAACAGCTTGGAGGTTCATTACCATCCCCACCTCTGGCAGTAGTAGCCTACAAATCTAGAGGGCAAAGCACGGCTTTCCACCACTGGTTACTCTTTATCTGTTTATCTTGTTTTGCCAAAATTCAGCATAGTTGCTAGAAAAGCTTAAGAATAAAAGATTGCATGAGAGCACACCTCCTCCAGCCGAGTCCAACCAGCGGCTAAGGGAATGGTGGGCTAAAATAGACCTGTGATAGGCTGGTGACCTGTGCAGGGTGTACCCTGCCTTTTCGCTCTGGATTTAGGCTCTAGCCCTCCCATGAACTTGACTTGGATGGATGGATGGATAATGTAAAATATTATGTCCTTGCTTTTACTGGCCTAGAACGCTGACTACAGTGACCCATGACCCATAGTCTAACCTTGGGTAAGTAGGGCTTCCAAATGGCAGTCATTAAACTTCGATCAAAAATACACATAACTGTCTGTACTTTTGTACTGTTATACCTGCAGCACTGTAAGGGGGGAGCTTTTCCATGACATATGTGTAAAGTGCAGCTCATTAAGTTGCCTTTTAGCTGTTTTTAGTGACTGAAATACAGCAGTGAGTACTCTGTTTTTCTTCTTTTGAGAGGTAAGTGTTCAGCACCGGCCACTGTCATCACAGAAATGCACAAATAGGAATGAAGAATGAATTGCTGTAACAGAGGTGGCATAAACTGGGTTATAGACTTCTCACGTTGTTTTGTGTTATTGTTTTTATTGAACCTACCCAGATATCAATATCACACCTTTTACTATCACAGTTTCTCCTGGTTCAGAATGAGCCTGAGGCAGGCACGCAGAAAAGGTGATGACTTTCTGGCCATTTCCTAAATAAAAATGTTAATTATGCTTGAGAAAAAGAAAGTCTGGTGAAAAAAATGGAAATGAAGATACATTTTATTGGAGCACTGGAGGGAGGGGATGGGTTTTTCCTTTGAGGCTGGCTAAAGTAGGGGAAAACCACTGCATCCCATCACCATCCCATTTCTCTGCTTTCTCTGATTGGTCTGCATGTTTCAAGTTGAATCCAGTAAAATGTAGACATGGACTGAGTTGTTTTTTTTTTTTTGTAATGACTGCCCATTAACGATCCACACTTTCCATTTGGCTGTCGTCTTTATCTCCGTCCATCGGCCCTGCAGACGATTTCACCTTGGCTCTTCTCACAGCCGGAATCAATGCAGGCAGATTTAGAGATGGCCCCCAGCAGATACAGGACACACAAATTCACACAGCCACTGCGGTGCAGACTGGGAGGAGTGGTGACTGGGTATAAGGTGCGAGGTGCCAGCAGATGTTGTCGAGCTCCTCGGCTGAATAGCAGGATGGCATGTGTGAGATAACAGAGAAAATCTGATAATTTTCCCAGTTCGTTTCTCAGCTTTGCAGGATCAAAAGCACAAGTACTTGTGAGGAAGCACCAGATTTTGTGTGTATGTGTGGGTCTGCCACATTTCTGAGCATGCTCAGTGATGCCTACTATGTCCAAAAAGAATACAGGTCAATTTAATAAAGTAATATGTCTCCTAGTTTTGAAGGACAGGAATCTTAAACCAATTGTTCTGAACACTTTTCCTTTGAGATGGCTTAAAATGAGCAATTTTGGCTGCAAGTACCTTTTAGTAGTTAATCAGTGGCTAATTTCCTCAGCTGATTGTTCATTTACTTCAGGACAACGTTTAACAGCCACAGCCAAACATATTCCACTAATCCTTTAACTAGCTACTCCTTTCAGCGGTGGAGTAAGTTAACTAGAATTCAATAGAATTTCTAGAATTTCTATTTGAACTACTAGGGCTCCTGTGGCTCAGGGTTAGGGTTTCTTTATTATTATATACTTTGTTCATTGTCTGATNCATGTTTTGAGTACATGTTTGCTTTCCATGCACCATGAACAGAAGGTCACTGTCTGAAAATGAAAGCCAGAAAATGATCCTGCTTCAGTCTTCATCTATGACCTCAGTAAACACTATTCAGGTGAGATTTTGGTCTTAGTCTCTAGTTTCAGGTCTTATTAAATATAGCATGATTTCCATTTTCTAAATTATGGTCCCTTTGACCGTACTACAGGTTGGCCGTGAAGTCGCAAGAAATGATTAATATTTTTTTTTGTTAGTTCCCATTCAATATTGACATAAATATTAAACACCACTGATGAACTTTGAGACTGTTCTCTTCATTTTCTGATCTATTTTTCATCCTGAACTCGTCAGTATAAGGAAAGAAATATTATGGAGCAGGTGCCATGAAGAATCAACTTCACACCCAGTAGGACCTACTTCATCTTAGGGTGGTGCGATGACCAGAGTTGAGATTAAAGGTTTGGGTTGGGCACAGCAGACGTAAGTTTGGGATTACTGCTCTGGACCCCACTAGAAATATCTCTTAAAAAATTCTCACATTTTTGATGTTGTGCAGGTTCCGTGAACCACAGAGGTAGAAATTTTGATGTATTCCTGGACTGAACAACTGAAAATCTTCACAAGGATCTCAACTTGCAAGGCAGAAAATTCTTGGAAAACTTTGTTACAGTTTTCTGGAAAGGAAAGTATTGATTTACGTCTCAGCTACAGCAGCCCGCAGGAGCCCCGAGGCCTCAACCTGGCCCCTCATTTAGAGCTGTTTGTTCAGTCCACACTAGAGTAGAATTACTTGGGGATCTCATTATGATGTAGGGATTTATCCATGTGTCCGTGTTATGTGTGGCTCATTCATACAGGACAAACAAGGTCCATGTTTCAGTCTGATTTTGGGATTATCTCCGGACACAAGTGAAATGTGCTGAGACTCGAGCCGGCAGCTACACGTCCGATGGGGCCATTATGCTCACCATTATGCTCACTGTCCCCCCCCCTCGTTTCAGCTGCTCATGCACCTCTCGATTTTTGTAGCTTTGTGCGTTGGGCTGCTAACACTGCAGCCGGGTTGAATCACGAGTGTATGATTCATAGATTATACAGAGAGAGATGCTGCAGCAGTTTGAGAATATGAGACTTTCTAAACAAAAAAAAACTGCAGTTTCTTTTCTTCTGATTTTGACTTCTCCTCTGATACCAGCGCTGATGTGGAGGTTTTGACTGAGTGGTAACACCTATTTTTCAGAGGAATACTGCAGCGGGTACCCATGCCTTATGCGCCTAAAGTATGGAGTTGTGGTGGCATCACCATTGGCCATCTCCAGTCCCCGGCTTCCTAAAAGCAAAAATAACAACTCCCCCAAAATCCTATAAACTTTGTGGGGGCAGCATGGTGGCACAGTGGTTAGCACTGCTCCTGGGTTTGAATCCACCATCTGGCTGTGGAGTTTGCATGTTCTCCCCATGTCTGCGTGGGTTCTCTACGGGTACTCTGGCTTCCTCCCACAGTCTAAAGACATGCAGACATGCAACCCTGAGATGGATAAGTGGAAGAAGATGGATGCATGGATAAACTTTGTGGCTGTCCATATGGTTTCTCGTCCTGTGGAAGGACTGAAATTTCAGGATTGCAGCTGGTAGTCCCTCCTCTGCTCTGCAGGCTCGGTGAACTCATCATAGTGACACTTGAACCAATTCTCCAGCTGCTGGAGGTTCTGGTTAGAGTGGCTCTTCAGCTCACATTCCTGGTGATTTTCCCCTGGTGAAAGGCCAAAACCTGCACCAAAGTTTTTTTATGTACAGGACAAACACTGCACATTTCCAGGGTCATTGATCCTTGTTGTTTAGTGGATATTAGTTTATTTTTTTAGTTCGACATCACTGCTGAACACTACTAACAGTATTTATTGTCATCTTGATTCTGTGTTTGCCAAGTGCGTGCAGAGAGGCCGAACTGTCTGAGTCTCTCTGAAAGTCCGGAAATGTTTGTCTTCAGAGAAATGTGGTAGCTTTCCACTACGCATGAATTGTCCCTCCACTTATCACACAAAGAGGAGGATGTGCAGGTAGCTCCGGCCCTGTTCAAACAGAGCTTTCCTCCGCTGCAACGTTTATCTGCTGCCGTTATCGAGAGGAGGAGGAGGAGGAGGAAGAGGAGAGCAGTTTGGATTTACAGCAAATCTAAAGCAAGACTATGCAGCCTGCTCCTGGTCAGCACCATCAGCATCTCACTGCATTATTCAGTAACCCTCATGCTCTTGCTCTCTCTCAGTTGAGGGAAAAAAACAACCTGGTTCACTGACATATTCAAAAACTGCACAAGGAGCATCAAACAAGGAGACTTGTTCATGTAGGCATTATGGGCTTGTATGCATGGCTTTATGTGTATATACATTTTTTATATGTTTATGTGTGGACTTGGAGCTTGAAGGAAAAAAACCACATGCTGCCAAGGAGGGACCGGCAGACAGTTCAGACCCAGCGGGTGTTGGACTGAAGCTGTCCACTGACAGCCACTCTGTAGCAGAAGGGCTAATTGCCTGTCCGTCCTCCCTAAAGGGTAAATCTGCGGTACACTTCACACCGCTGCTGTCGGCTCTCGCGGCAGAACAGAGCAGAATTTAGCCTTCAAATGCTTTTTCCCCCCAACAGGGGCTTAATTTAAACTTCTAGACTTTTGTCTGGCTCGTGCCAGATTTAGTCGACTGTATCGATCCCAGCTTTCAGTGCTTCACACATTCTCTTATTAAATTATGTATCAAATGGCTCTGCAACCCTTCAGACATTACTGAGGTTGGGTTATTATGAGGGAGGTGATTCATTGAGTGTATGAATGTGGATCATAATTATACCAGATAATAATAGCAAATTTTAATGTAGTTGCAAAATAAAGTTTGGTTGACACCGTCTTCCGATCATTTAAACTCTGTGCACAAGCGGTTAGTAACCAGCTAACCTGTTAGTAACCTCTGGAGCTGAAAAAGGGAGCCAGAGTGGAAGTCCTACAAACTGCAGTTCCTCTAATGGCCACTAGAGGCTGGCTCAAAAAGTAAGTCATAGACGCCCCTGTTAAAATGTCTCACTTTACTGAAGAAATATACTTGGGTAATATATTTTGGTCTCTGCTGATAGTTTAAACCTTCATAAAAACTATTCAGTGGCTGATTTTTAAATATTTATTTAATAACTGATTCATTTGGTTACTAAAGCTTGAGATAGGGCCTTGAGTGACCCGAGACAGGGAGCTGTGTTTCTAGCTGTCTGCGAGGCCTCACCTTGGCTATGTTAACAAAATGACCTGGACGTCACCATTGAGTTTGTCTTGTTGTTGCCTTTAGGAGCAGTTTGTTCTTTAGTTTTAGTGAGTGAGATGTTTGTATTTTATCAGATTATTGCTCAGCACTCATAGCTGGCATCTGTGTATATGTGTTGCACCTGTGCAGTTTAAGCTAACCAAGTTTTCTAGCCTTAGCTGATAACTTAGCTTATTATTAACTTATTCCAACCTTTTGTTCAGATGTGGCCATTTTTCCTCCAACATGGTGCTAACCAAAGCATTAACCCTGAGGTTTCCAGTCATACTGAACACAGCATGATTTACTTTGTAAAGCCTGTGAGTTCTTCTGTTTCTCAGTGAATCTGCCGCCTGCCTTATTTGTCACGTCCAATTTCACAGCATCTTACCCGCCTTAAATATGATTACTGTCCACTTCAGGGTTTTCTTGGGTTTCACTCTAAAAGACTGTTCTCACTTCTTTGCCTGTGCACATGTGGAATTTCACCAAAAACATTAAAGTTTTGCACCTGAACTTGTCTCAAAGCGACTCAACCTTAATCCCAAGTGTGGATAAGAGCTGGTAGCCTGTCAATTCCAAAAGTCAGAAGGAATCTGGGAAAGAACACTTGGACCAAACAACCTGGACTGTGCTGCAAGCCTTTCTGACTGCAAATATTTGCTCATCAGATTTGGCTCCATGCAACACAGTGAAAGAGACCCAGCATTCATCTCAGATGCTCCCATGCAAGTAGTCAGAATGGTTCTTTTAGGGAGCGAGCTAAGCACATCACGAGCTCTGGGAGCAGTGTATTGCTGCACAAAGAGCCAACCTTGTAGGGGATGGCAGTCGATTTTAGATCGGGTGCAGTCTCTGAGCCTTTTGATCGCACCTCATATACCAAATCTCAATTTCGAGAATCATGACCAAACCTTGGATCCTTTGATCCTGATTAGATTATTCAACTGTAAAACACATCATTACTAAACTATACAGACAAAAAATAAGAGAAGATACTTTTAAAATACACAGATTCAAAAATATCACATCAGTTAAACTCTGCTCGGGTTTCTGCTTCATTTCCGTCCACAGTTCTGACCTCTCGCTGTTCATCAAAAGCTGCTAATGTGCTGACCCGACTTGTCCCATCTTGTTAATGATAAACTGGTGATGGCCACGGGGCTGGACTGGTTTCTGGTGGTGCTAACAGCCCAAGCTGTGTTTGATCAAACCACTTTTCATGGACTGAATTTAACAAGCTGGCTTCATCAGATTTCAAAGCTGCATACAGTAGTGCGTCTCTACACAGAAATGCATAAACGGTTGCAGAAGTTTTGTTATTTTGCCCTAAAATATGTATAAAAAATGTGGTCAGCTTTCACTTCCTCTTTGTTCCCTGGGATCAGGAAACCGCATCGCTTTTGAAGTCCAGAGTTGTGTTCATAGTTTAAGGCAGAATGAATACTCCAAACCACAGAAGCTTCTTTTCTATCATTTGTCATCTCCACATGCTGACTGTTAGAGGGTGACAGCTAATTAAGTCAGCTTGGTGGGATATGGCCTATAAATCAGCGTTAGTCTCCTGTTAAGGCAGGATTTAAATCCGGTGAGGTTCAGTTTGTCTAGCTGAATGGGTAATAATACTCCAGTGTAACGCAGCGCAACTTTAATAGTGGTGAAAAGGCAGTTAAAAAAATGAGTGTGTGTGTGTGTGTACTGCTTGCATGCCAGAGAAATAAGGAAATGATTGTAAGTTTGTAACCAGTGAGGAAGTTGCACTGGCAGCCTTTGAGGAACAGTGATTTGCTTTTTAGTCACCTTCTGTGAACTTCTGTCAGAGCTTCATTCACCCTCCATCTCAGCTAAATGTGTTTATTTTGCTCCTGTCATGTGAGAAATGCAAAATAAAGTCTTTTACATTAAAAATAAATAACTGGAAAAGAATGAGTGTTAAAAGAGGAGAAAAACGACCATATGAATGCAGTTATCTCAGAGGTTCCTCTTCAGCCCGCCGATACTTTGAGATGAATTAATTTGCCTTGTGGTAACATGCAGGTCTGCTGCAGGGCTCTGCCGCTGCTGCGGGCAAATTTAAACATGACACCAAGTGTTCTCGATACTTTGTGTTTAGCCTTTGAGCTAAACTAAGATGGGTGACATGTTAAATGTTTTAGGGCTGTTTTTAGTGATCGTACATGTTAGCATTTAGTAGTGCTGAGTCATAGGATCTAAAAGTTTCCATTATTGCTTTATAAATGGCTCTTCTGTCAGGAGTATAAGGAATATTAAAACATTGTAATGTCATCAATAAGAAGAAATAAAGCACGTTTTTCAAAACTGAAAGACTTTCAGACTTGGAGCATCTCTGCTCTCTTTTCCATCTTGGCTGGTTAACTAGCCTTACCCAGCATGCCTTTGGTGTAATGTTATAAAGCTGGAGTTATCAGTGCCTGTGTTTCACGAGCTATTGTGGTCAGTGATATTTGTAGAAGAGAGTTTGTTGTAAACTATTATCTCATATGATTAGTGTCCCAATACACTCCACGGTGCAGAATGCAGTATGCTTTTCTTTTTCTTTTTCTGTTCACCAGTATAATGGTGTTTGAAAAGTTCACATCATGCATACAGTTAAGAATGGTATACTGCCCAACATGCAAAATCAGCTAAAAATTCAGACATGTATTTTCATGTTTACAATAACTGAAATCAGATCTACATAAACAGGAGAAAAATCATACAAAGTAGTTATTACGGTTTCCAGGAGATGTGGGTAAGTAACAATAAAAGTGTCCAGGAAAACAAATGAGATAAGAATGCAAAATAATCAATGAAAGTTTTTTTTACTTAATAATTAAACAGAGAGCAAGAAATGCCCAAGGCATGAAGATAGTCTCAGCAATAAGAGTTTCACCAGTGATACTCTTATTGCTTTCCAACAATACGGGTTCAATAAAACCAGATTGTAAAGTTTATTTCTCAAAGCATCTAAATGTTCACACGTCAGTGTTCAGATGTAAATACATTCAGGGGAGAACTTACACTACACTGTACGCTGTATTAGAGCCAGTGTGGCAATAATCTGTTTTCTTTTTTTGTTTTATTTTTGTGTGAGCCTGGTGGCTTGGGTTAGTCTTTTAAGATAGTTGCACTTCAGCTGCGCTGAAAACGCACAGTTAGGATGAAGCTACATGACTGAACTTGGCGTATGTTTCAGGGTAGTGACACATCATAAGTCACTCTGAGTATTCGCTCTCGTGTTTTGTGTTTTATTTGTTATCTGATGGTAGTTTTGCCTGACAGCGCCGGGCTCGCCCACCCACTCGCCAAACTGCCTGATGCTGCATCTCGCATACAGAGCTGAAGACAGGAAACAGATAGGGGTTAAAGGTCACATGTTCCATCCCTGTTTTTTTTAGCAAAGTGATGCGAGCTTTTCATTTCCTCACAATTTAGTTTTTCAAGTTTCAGCTCTAAGTATCAAACAGACACAACAGCCCTGGTTTTAGCCCAGTCGCTAACTAAAGCCTGTGGCTTTAAATCCAGGTGAACTGCTGCCCACAGCTTATCCCCACAGGCCAGCTGACATAGACATATATGACTGGGTGAGATTTTAGCATGCGCAGCAGCAGCTGGAAGGAGTTGGTTAACTCGTAGATGATGCCGTGTTTGTGAAACTACACGCATGCTTCTTATATTAGTCACTTTTTTTATTTGATAACACTGCAATTGTTTTGTCACTTGTTCCCCTTTGCAGAACGGTAGGGGCGGGGCTAGCTGTAGCCTGCTTTTATGGTGCCAGTTGTGGTGACTGCGCACACCTCGCCCTCCCCGAATCTGTTGTCATACTCCATCACAAACTACTAGATCACAAAGACTAGAGCGAAATATGAGTTGTATATGTGTGTGTGAGATTGTTGTGAAGGGTTTGTAGTTCACTTTGCATTATTGTGACAGACAGTGAATTATCAGCAGTAATTGTTTATACCTGATTTCATCACAATAGGTGAAAAATTACCTGGGAGATGAATTTTAAAATTTTGCCAATGATGAGAGATGAGGCTTTTTAAAATTTTAAAAAGTCTTTGGTGACCTTGACCTTTGACCTTGAAAATGAAATCATATGTTCTTGGGCCCCAAAGCAATATGTCCACAAAGCTTCGTCAATTTTGTTTCAAAGCTTTTCGAGTTACACTGCTGACAGACGAACAGGTGAAACCGTAACCTCAAGGTGGTTATAAAATGAAGGCACGACCAGTGTGCAAAAGATCCACTTCTTGACTTATTCTAGATGTTGTTTTATTGTTTGAAACGCATTTGATTGAAAGTGAATTTAAATGTGATTTTGATTTATTTACTTCTGGTTTGTTTTCACTTCTGTATCTGATGGCAGGTCTTGTGCTGACACACGTCTCTGTAAATAATACTGAGATTTTAGTTTTATGGTATAAAACTGTATATTTGCCTCTTGAAATTCAAAAGCAGGGGTTCTGGCTTTTAGTAACCCTTCAGAGAGAGAGACGGGCTTCCTGAAAATGGAGAGAAGTTGAAAGCTGTAAAGTCCCGCCCACTCATTTGTTGCAGTGACCCCGGAGCTGCAGAAGTGATAACAGCCCTTCAATCCCATCTTCCACCTCTCCCATCGCAAACACACATTTCCTGTAACGATGCAGCACACAGATAACATGACCACTGAGACAGCACAGCCTTTCTTTCTTGCTTTCTTTACTTTCTTTCTTTACTTTCTTTCTTTCTTTCTTGATCTGTTTTTCTTTCACTGTCTTGGTCTTTCTTTCTTTCTCTCTCTCTCTCTTTCCTGCCTGCTTTCTTTTCCTTTGCCTGTTGCGTTGTTTCATTTCACCCTCCCCGGCACCGCCCTCCCTCTCATCCATGATACGCCACATCAGAGGACCCTTCATGGTACATCACGTCCAATTCATAATGAAGTTTTAATGGAAACTGTTTATCATCAAACTGCCATCGTCTCCACCCGCCTGCTTCTCTCTCTTTTCCCCAGTTTCCGCCACCGCGCTGCACGTCCCACGAACAACCAACATGAAAGCCTTTACACACATTCTTAAAATAATTTAATAGCTAAATTTGCTGCATTAATAAGAAACATTGCTCCTTTTTTCCCTCTGCTTCACATTTCATTTTTGGAAAATGCAAGAAACTTTGATGGGCTGACTGGAAACAGCGATTCATTCTGTCCTTCCTCTCTCTCCCTCTCTGTGGTGTGCTGAACAGAGCTTGTTGTTGTTGTGGTGTTGTGTTTGGGTGTAGAATGTTGTGAGTGGGAATGGCTCACTCCTGAAGTCAGATTTCTCCCTGGGAGCCTGTCTGTCTGTCTGTGAAACAAACAGTGCCATTGTGACAGCAGCAGCAGCGTGTCTGATCTCACTTCTCTTTGCCGCTCGCTCATATTTCCTCCCCTGCTGGAGCACTGGGTAGTGACAGTGATGGGATGAGGTAGCGCACGTTGTCTCTTGGTGTTTTTGGATTTGGCTGAACGGTAACCGATGCGGACTAAAGCTCGCTTGGACGATCCACAGGATGTCTTGAAAAGAGGTAAAAGAGTGTGTTAGTGTGTTTGGTTTAAATGGGTTATATTCATTTTAAACTGGTTTGTTGTGTCACCGTATCCTGTTGGTTTTAATACACATATCTTGTGAGTACATTGTACAGGAATGATTGCAAAAACTTTGAAAGAATCTCCTTCCCAAATGTAAAATCCAGAAAGTGGAAATGTTTTAAATATTGGTAATAAATTCTGAAAATATATCTGTCTGTTTTAGGCTTCAAAAGTCCATCAAGAGACTTGAGAAGTTAGTGGTTTGCCAGCGTACTGTATATAGAGCCATAAACTACGGAGGACCAGAGCTGCCAAAATAAAATAACTAAGTCAAGATCAAGATCAAGAGACTTTATTGTCATTATACGTAAACATACAATGAAAACATACAATGAAATGTTTCGTTCCAGAACACTCATCCAAGAAAT
>JASGAU010380412.1:0-23621 GCA_030220045.1 Australoheros facetus
TCTATAGGCTATTCTTGTTAATGTTTGTATTTTTATTTTATTTATTCTTGCCAGATCTGACAGGCAGGAAGGAAGAGAAGAAGAGAGATAGAAAGAGAAGGCAAAAAAAAGGGAGAGAACAGAAAAAAAAAATAGAAGCTTGATAGATGCACATACATACACATTCACACATATATACATAAATATACATATACGCACATACATACAGTCTCACTGTAGTTTGTAGTAATGTGTGTGTGTGTGTGTTCCTCTTTGATGGAACGTACTCAATAATGAGGGCAAGAAGCCTCAACCACCCCCCTCGGGATCCAGAGGCAAGCAGGGAAAGACCCAGGGGACCCAGGTCATCCACGGCCCACCAAGAGCTCAGAAGACTCGAGGCCACACATCCTGATGGCAACCGTGTGCAAACCCCAGAGGAGGAAGGAGGGAGACCCCAGACGGAGCCCCCACGGTCAATGGGCAAGAGCTCAGAGAGCCATTCTTCCATTGCTCTGTGGTCCAGTTCTGATGCTCACGTTCCCATTGTTGGTGCATTCAGTGGGTGACAGGGGTCAGCATGGCCACCATGATTGGTCTGTGGCTATGCAGCCCCTTACACAACAAACTCAGATGCACTGTGTGTTCTGACGCCTTTCTATTAGAACCAGCATTAACTTTTTTTGGTAATTTGAGCCACAGTAGCTCGTCCTTTGGATCGGACCACACGGGCCAGCCTTTGCTTCCCACATGCATCAGTGAGCCTTGGCCACCCATGGCCCTGTTGCTGGTTCACCACTCTTCCTTCCTTGTACCACCTTTGATAGATACTGACCACTGCAGACCGAGAACACCCCACAAGAGCTGCAGTTTTGGAGCTGCTCTGACCCAGTCATCTAGAAATCACAATTTGGTCCTTATCAAACTCGCTCAGATCCTGATACTTCCCCATTTTTCCTGCTTCTAACACATCAGCTTTGAGGACAAAATGTTCACTTGCTCCCTGATATATCCCACCCACTAACAGGTGCCATGATGAGATAACAGTGTTATTCACTTCACCTGTTAGTGGTCATAATGGCATGTCTGTTTGGTGTATATATATACAAATGCTATGATCATTATAGTGAGAAGAACATAATGAAGCTTTGGTTGGATTTTTTAGTGTCATTTACACTAGCATGGTTTTTCATCCATATAAAAAGAGGCTTTGGTGTTCTCCAAAAGAACGAGGTAAAAGTTCCATAACCAGTTTTTCTAAAGGGCTCTTCAATTTAGTCAAGCATAAAATTAATTTTTGTTATCAAATAGCCCAAAATATCAGGAAAACATGCTTCTGTTAAGTAAGGTAACTCGGACTCCTTGTTTGAACCTGCTGTGTTGATTGTGTAGTACAGAATCACTGAATTAAAGAGTTTTTTTTCCTATAATGTTTGGAATCTTGTAAAGCAGCCAGCAGAATTTCTACTGTAACAAGACCAAGATCACTTAAAAAATCTGACAGAGATGCAGCCATCACTCACTGGTTTTGGATTCCACATTTCAAGCCTCAGCATTTTTCACTGCCTGAAGGTGCCATATTTTTTTAAGGACAGAGGTCAAGTTTTCTGAAAATCTTGTGAACACAATAACTCGAGCACAATGTGACCTAGAATTTTCGAATTGTTGCCATAGATGCATCTACTTAAACTCTCAAACGAGTTATAACACTGGAATTTTACTCATTAAAACTGAAATATAAGCTTCTTAATGGTCTGTGTTGTACAGCAGGCCAAATTATTTGTCAAACAATTTAATTAAATTGCTCCAGAAGACAAAGCATTTTTCTGTTAGCATGGATGGTGGAGATGCGTATCCATCCTTACTCTGTTGCTGGCATTGGTGCTACATGCACATTATTTATACTAGCAAAACCCCACCAAGTCTCAAGTATTTTTCTGTATTTAGTGGTGACTTGAACAAAAATTCCATCATGGATACAAATTTTGGTGGCCACTTTATCAAGTATGGGTGACGCAGGTTGAACATGACATATGAAACATGCAAACGGAGAACGCGCAGACTGACATCGTGCTAACAGAGGGAAAATCAAAGAATTGGAATTTATAATAAATACATTTATAATAAGTCAGATAAATGTTAATAATTGATGTATGAATGACAGTGTTCATTCAAAGTTTCTTTCTGATTGGTCCACCCATTATGGAGGTAGGGTACATACAAACCTCATTTACATACATACACGACGATCATTATAGTAGGATTGTTAAATTGAATTTTGCCATTAAAATCTCAGCCACAATCACTCTGATTGTGGGTACTGTGGGTACAAGTGCATTAGCAAATTTAGATACAGTAATAAACAACAAATATAGATACAGTAACAAACAAGTCCTCAAAATAATATTGGTGTAATCATGACAAGTTTATTGTCGAACACACTACAAAATACAGTGGTTATCCTGAGCAATGAAATTCTTACTTTGCGAGTACGCTACACACAATTAAAACAAATAACTAAGTTAAACTAAAATGCAAGAATAATAACTATATAATAAATAAATAAATAATAAAGCAAGTACAATAAATACAGATGAAGTGCAGTTTCTTTAGTGCAGTTACGTGCACTATTAGAATGGTAAGACATTCAGAATGTACAAGTCTTATTATATAGGATTGTATTATATTGTGTGTAAGATAAAGTTTGTAGAAGAAAACAATGCACACACTGACATTACTCATGCTTGTCAGGGCAGGTAAAAAATATGTTTGCCGCAGCCCACACAGACAGGATTCACATTATTGTCACATCTGAAATGTCAGAAGTATCTTAAAAATTAGGCTGCTTGGGATGATGGCTTTGCCTTGTAATTACCAACACAAACACAGTTTTTTTTTAGAAAGACTGGGGAAAGCCATTAGTCAGAGCGCTTTTGAGGACTGCCTACATTTAGCAGCATTCTTTGCATGTGTTCTCTCTTTCAAAACACAAACTCAAGTCATCAATTACTGTAAAACTCAATTAAAATAAAAATCTCTATCAGTCTTTTTATTTTCAATAAAAGTGTAGTTGCAGTGTCAAATTTCCCCTTTAAAATAACCCTATTTTTAGAAAGATGATCTGGGTGATTATCAGGGGACAGTGTATGCATATTTTGTGGTACAGCGTTTTTTTATGCTCAAAACACCAGAGTGACCTGACTCAATTTTGCTTTAGTTCCTCATATTATGTTTTACTCTAAAGCCAAATTTCTCACAATCTCTGTCAAGAGGATTTCTGTGTACAGTATTTTATGGTTCCTTGCCTTAGGCAGGTTGTTTGACCAGTGAATGACCCTGTTGAAGATATTCATACCTTTATAGTGAAGTCAGGTGAAACCCAGTAACAGTCAGTTTCTGTGTGTCTGTATTGTTAATGGGGTTGTCTGAATAGAAAGCTGGAGTACTAGGTCTTATTTTCAGCTTCAGTACAGACACATGAGGTTTAAAGTTTTTCCTGCTTCTAAAGGAATTTTATTCTCTTTACTTAGGCTTAAAACACTTTACTTTCCTGTATCTATACACCATGCCTGAGTTTCAGCATGTGTGTTTTATGTTTGACCAGGGTGTGTTTGATCTTTATCTGTAGTCCACAGGTTTGCCTCACAGCTTGTCTATGTGCACTTCAGTATGTGATCACAGTACACGCTGTGTCATTTTAAACTTAATCCTCTCTATATTTGCTTTACATTGCTCCTTGTGCACTGCCAATATGCTACAATATGCTGCAACCTTATTGTGTATTTCTTAACAGTTGTGTTGTAGAATAGCTCATAGAACTAGCCAGCCATTGTTAATGTTTCACCGGAATTTGGAAAATGTTCCTCTGTGAATCTTGAACTGATTTGAAGACGTTGCGTATGTGTCTGTGTACAGAAAGATTTAAAGAGCTGCAGTCTTTGTTCTTTTGACTAAGTAAACTGGAAAATCTTCAGGCTTTGATGGCAAATATTTAACATAAAATGACTTGCACAGTTCAGCTACAAAATACAATTGCCACACTAAGTTTACACAAACACTTTCATAGTTTTGATTTTGAACAGATCGTGGGATGATGCATTTTTCCTGGTTTAGGGGAGTGATTAAAATAATTTTGTAGTTATAAACATAATAAAAACTATAATTCTGAGCCTCAGTTTATTTTATTAAGATGTTATGCTTCGATATACAGTGGTGTATATTGGATTTTTTTTCACCTTTACTAATAAACACCTTCATTTACAACTTGCATTTTGTGTTTACTTGTGTTGTCCTTGACTATTGTTTAAATTGGTTTGATGTTCCGAAACACGTAAGTGTGACAAACATGCAAAAAAACAGGAAATGAGGAAGGGGGCAAACACTTTTTCACACCACTGTAATGACAGCGCTGTATTAGCACCAGAGTTCTAGCCAGAGGTTGATCGCCTCTAGTGTTGCACCGGGCTGATAATTTCACCAGTTCACTCTCAGAAACGATTGCTGTTACCACAATTAGCAATCGGATGCACAGCTGGTTGCACTAGCAAACGGTCGGCCAATACCCAGGTGTGCTCTGTAGGGCTGTGAATTTTTTCTGGCTAGATCCCTGATCACAGCATCATCACTACTCTGTACCAGAGGAAACCTGATCACTATACATTTTCTCTATAATATAGAGTGGTGACATTACAATATGACTACTATGATTCTCTCATTAAAACTTTTGACATATTCTATATTTTGCTGCTTTTGACTCACATTTCCCAGGCTCGTAAGGAGACCTTTTATATTCCAACTCCATATTTAATTTCCTCTTTATTCTTGGTGCAGACCAGCAATTCATTTGGTCTGTTTTGAAAGAATTTGATTTAGCTCCTCTTCCAGTAAGGGCACCCTTCATTGAATCCATCTTCTTTCTGATTGGCAGCCCTTGACAAGTACAATGTTTGAACAGCAGGTGGATGGGGATTGATTGAGATAACCATATTAAAGATAGCCTCTGACATACAGTGCCAAGAGTAGAAAATCAGTTGGAAAGCACAGAGTATATATATAAAAGATAGACACAATCACTGTGATGTTACCATTGGTTGTTAGCATTGTGGACTCTGCATTTTGAAGCTTCCACATTAGTGTTTTGGCTGCAATTATGTAGATTTTGTGGAACTGGAGTGACCAAATTTTGAGAAGAGAGTGGAGTGCTAAGTTATCTGCTAATGGTAGCAAGCTTCGATTGTAAGCTGCATTCATACACTGTACAGGTGTGATGTACAGACACAGATACCTGGTGATTGGTGCTAATTAATAGATTAATAAAATGTCAGGCGCCAGGGTGGCTCAGGGCGTAAGCAGGCGACCACATATGCCACATGGCAGTGCAGCCGGCGCAGGTTCAAGTCCCGACCTGTCGCCATTTGCCGCCTCTCTTCCCCATTTCGTCCCCTGCTTTCCTCTCTCTACTGCCAATACTATCGAATAAAGCTGTAAAATGACCACAAAAAAAAGATTAATAAAATACTGCTTGCTCACCAAAACTGAAGTGCAAACGTCTTATATTGTCTTTATCACACAGAAGGCAATATTATTTGTTAGATAATTCCAGTAAAATGCTTCAAAGCACCAACAGCACAAAGATGGTGGAGATGTCTAATTCAGGGACTCCAATAAGCAGACATAAAGCCTGATAGACATCTATTGGCTACATCTGCCTATATTGGCACACCTGTCAGTCAAAGTGGCTACATGGCTATGTCATGATGCGAGGCCAGCTGGACCCACTAAGCAGACTAGAGAAGTGGTTGTGTTTGCAAATTTTCATCAGCTTGAAATGTTTTCATTTTCCCTGATGTTATATTTGATGAAACATATTTTATTTAATGTGTTGAGGAAAAGGCTGCTGTATTATGGCCATTCAAATTCATATTTCTGATTAAAATATTTTCAGTTTTAGATTGTTCAGTAACGGTTAATCCTGGTTGGCCCGTGACTTGGGTATTTTAACACGGGAGTTGAAGGGGTTTGACTTACTCATGGACTAATCTCAAGTGGCCATTGGAGGAATTGTAGTTTTTGGAAATATGTATTGGCTTAATTCCTCAGCTCTACGGTATGAAGCTTAAGCTTTCAGCTTGCAGTGATATTTTGGCTTGCATCTTGAATATGAACATCCACAACTGTGACAGTATCTCGATCTCCGTCCGCTTTTGGGATTCACAATTTTTTATGAACAGTGTATCTTTAAAGTGTAAATACACCATTAATTTAACTGAATACAGAGTATTTTAACTCAGAACGTCTTTACCTTTTGTTGATGGCAGTGGAAGTGTTACTGCAGTTTTCTATTGTTAGTTTTGTCTCTTGTAATTTCAGTGCATAGATAATATAAAACAGTGTGTTAATATTTCAGTGGTCCATGAAACATTAAATAATCAGCGTCGGTGAGAGAGCAGTGCCCTTTATAGCCAGTGACGTCGGTAACAGTTGTTCATAGCTCATAAATGTCAAAGGCCACTGATGAAGCTACTTTAGTTTACATTCATTTGAGATTGTTTGGCTCTGATAAGCTGTGTTCCCCAAGCATGATCTGACAATGCTCTAAGGTCTTCTTGTGATGCCAAGAATGTCTGGCTTTCTCGGTCTTCCAGTGCCTTCATAATGTTTAGTGAGGTTTGAGCGTGTGCTCACGTGGCTTGCCCAGTCATGTTTTGGACACAATTAATTCAAAGCATTTTAGAGTGCCATGTGCTGTCTGTCTTAGAAAACTCCTGTCTATTATGATTTCAATCTGAGAGAGATTCTCTGTGTTAAGAATAATGACCTGACTTCTGACTGCCTCTGGGAATTGTGATGCCAAGTTTGCCACTATCACAATGCTACTGATGATTAATTTGAACACAGAGGGAAACTTGTGATCTGTATTGTTGTGATTTATTTATTTGGAGTGCTGCTGATTGGATAATTTCTTGAATAAGCAGGTGTACAGGTGTTCCTAATAAAGTTCCATGTGACTGTCAGAGTAGAGAGGATGCTTTTGATTCCAATCCATGTCTTTCCCATCATGCTTCAACCTGTTGCTTCTTGGTTGCTTTCTTTAGATCAACAGGATGAACAGATATCTTTCTCAAAATCTCTCATCCCTTATGTCTCTGTGTACTGTAGATAACTGAGGATTGTGGTTTTTTTAACAGACATGAAATACTTTTTTTGGTTATCATGCTTGTAAAAGTAGGACCTGAATACTAGGACTCACTATAGCTTTACCAGAAAAACACTATGGATGGTTTGTGTCACAGCCTTCTAGACTGGCCACAACAGTTTGTGAATAATTGAAACAACTCAAAGATGGAAATTAAACGGGATTGGTAGATTAAAATGGATTATAAACTGATTATTACATTTATATTACTAATTACTGCATTTGGTCATGAGCAGCTGCCTCCAGGGCTAAAACAGTAAATACAGAAGTGCCAACAAGTGCACTTGAGGTTGGATCTAAAATTGAGTCAGTCCTTGTAGACTGACATGTTAACATGCTCAACTTCACACCATTAAAAATTATGTTTATATTCAGCACAAAAGAAATTGTTTTTTTCTTTATGGCTAGTTCCCCATAAATAAAAACTGTACAGTGGCCTTGTTTTTAAATAACCTGTGCATTTAAAAAAATAATTTAAAGTTAAGTACATGACTGCTGTAGCTGAGAGTTCTCTGTTAGAACTCACCTCAGAGTCAGTTTGAGACACTGAACAGGGCCTCTTCACCATGTTTGCACCTTTTTGAACAATTGTAATGAACTTTTCAGACTAATAAAATGGTCTTTTGGGTGGTAAAGAATGGGTCCAACAATTGTGTGCTTCAGTTTTTTTGCTTGAAGTTCTATTGTTTTATTAGTCTGTTAGTGTGTGTCTGTTATTTAGCACTAATCAGCAGATATATGGCTAATGTACATATTATGGATGCATTATGGAAGTGCACATTATGTACCACGCTTGCTATAGCTTTAGTTAATACCTTGGCAATCCATCCTCTTGACCAAATATGGTCACTTGTGGTTACAAAAATGGCATTAGCCAAAACGCTGACACTGAGGCTTCAAAATACAAAGTCCATAAACTTGTGGTTAAAAGTACGCTGCCTATATCCACCTTTTCTGGACAAAGTTTACAGCATGGCTTCCTACAGCTTCTAGATCATCAACAGTCTAATTTGCCAATATATGATTCAAAACAGAAGTTTGCTTGGCAGTAAAGAAGTAAAGTCCTGCTGGATTTTGTGGTTGTAATTTTAAATACAGCAAAAATATCTAAATTAGTCGAAATGTTATTGTGAAGTTAACTGTGATTAATGATTCTATTTTCTGTTTCTACCATCCATCCCTTCATGTTCAGCTGTCTGTACATTTGGACAAGAGCTCCCATCAAGCCCTCATGGCTGCACTGAGGGAAGCTGTTACCCTGCAACAGGAAACCTCCTGATTGGACGGGCTGTCAATCTAACTACCACCTCCACTTGTGGCCTTAATGGACCAGAGAAATACTGTATTGTCAGTCATCTGCAGGTCAGTCACACACACAAACCCTTGAATGTATAGCGTAAATACAAAGAGCCAAAGCACCTTCATATTTAAAGATCAGGATTCTGAGCATGAATTGGGAACAACTGGTAAATGTCTGATTATGATTGCAGAGCCCCATAATGAAAGACCACCTGAGTACATAATTTTGTTCCTTCATCTGAATTTATATTGATTTTCCCATAGCACAGACTATAAAAACTGGTCACATGCACTCTGGTTGGATCTCACTTCACCATCACTCGTCCCGTTGCCATTTCCCTCACAATACAACCTGAATAGGGCAAAGAACATTTTGATGGCTTGTTCTCAATATGACATATTCATCCATCATCCGTCACCCTGCACTACTCCATCTTCAATTGTTGATCTGTCTGTTTCTTTGCCTTCTTTCAATGAGCAAGGCCTGCTATACAGGCCCCAGGTGCAAATACACAAGTCAGCCACACCTTCTTTCCATATACACTCTCTTTTGCTCTCTCTGTCCCTGCTTCTCTTTTTTTTTGTACGTTTTCTGTGCAGTTTTACTAATACACACATTTGAAATACATGTGAAATAAACAGCTGCAGATGGAACTGCAGTTATCAGGACAAAATGGTGTTATAGTCTTCATTTCTGCAATGTGCAACTGTTGTTTTTCTGTTCTAACTGCAATAATACATCTCCCAGCATGTTCACCATGCTGTTGTCATTCACGCTGCCTTCATTCATGCATTTCCGCACGTCTGCATGTATGTGCCTGCTTTTTCTTTGCCTCAGGACAGGAATATTTACCACTGTCAACTCCCAGCTGAGCAAGACAGCCTTCTACTACAGTAATAGGAAGGATATGATATGGTGTTCAGATTTCCAACAATCACTTGTATTTGATGTAGGTTCTCCTATGTGGTGTTTATGCTCGCTGTGAGTGACATGTTCCTGGGTTTTTGACCTGGTGTTTTTGAGTTGTAGACTTTCAAATTCTCTTTATTATGTCCTCCGTTGATATTTAATGTCCTCTGTTGATATTTAATGTCCTCTGTTGATTTTGCATTTGTTTTCCTTGAGCTTTAGCTTTTTTTACTTTACGTTTGTGTCACCTGGGTCCTGTACTACTCTTATTGAGGTAACTTCAGGGTTAACACTTGTTTTCTGTACTACTGAGGTGGTTTACTTCTTACTGGGTAAAATCCCCATGGTAACTCGTGCTGTGATCTAACCTGCTCTGGAGCATATTGTTCCTGATTAAAGATAAACACAAATTACCACCTGCTGACCAATCAATTCTCCAGCAAATCACCATTCCTTGAAGATTCATTGGCCGTCTGAATTTGGAAATCTCACAAGATCCCAGCTCGGTCGTTCTCTACCACCCATTTTGACCTTGGGACATAGATGTTCCTGTATACTTTGCCAGCCACTTGGTTACGGCGTTCCATGTATGCCTTGCCCTGTTATGTTCTGGATTGTCTCAGGGACATCTCTGCACAGCCTGCACCTGGGGTCTTGCCTTGTGTGGTGGACCCCAGCCTCTATCGCTCTTGTGCTCAAATTTGGGCGTAAAAACGTGGAATCAGTTCAGTGAATTCAGTCATTTTTAGTTTAAAAATTTTTTTGACAGATTTCTAAAATTTCTTGTTTTATGACAGGTGGTCTAATAAATGTATGAAGTGCTGTATACAGTCAAACTGCATACACCAACAGCTCAGTAGGGGTGAGATGCAGTGGCTTCACTGGCCTCTCTGTTACAGACAAAATAACAGCTTCCTGCTTTTCTTCAGATAGTTTGGAGCGCCCTTCACGGGGCACGGCGTTACAAAATAGTGATAGCCATGTTGTTTAGGATCCCTTTGTCCTGTATAAATCTCTCACTTTACTGTCACCAACACACCCCCAAACCATAACATTGCTATTCTTGCTGGAAAGATAAGCATCCTTGTAATGGCTTTTGTTCTCTTGCTTAGTTGTGCAGGGCCTTCCACTTTTCTTTCTGTTCTGGTTATAGCCAGTTTGAAGGCTGTATCATATTTTAGAGTACATGTATGTGCGTGTGTACACAGCAAGCTGGAAATAGTTTATGCACATCCACATTACATCCACATGCACACTGTTTCCAGCATGCCTTTTTTCAATTCTCAGCCGAGTCTCATTAACAGCCACGCTGTTGTTAGCAGCTTAATCACCCTTGACAACCTAATTTAGAAGCCATGGAATCTACTGTTTCTCGTGCCAACTTACCCTCATCTCCCCGCTTTGCCCTCTTTCCTGGTCCCCCTCTTTATGGCCCCCTCTTTTTACTCTTTCTCAGCATCTCTTTCACTCTCTGGATCCCTTAACTCGCCACCTCCCTTCCACACACACACTTAGTCCTTCATCCCTGGTGCTGTTTGAGACTCCTGTACTGCAGATTCACTGCTCTTGTTTGCATCCTTCTCAGTCGACCCTTTTGAAACCACCCTTCACTGTCCCATACTCTCTGATTTCAGCTTATTCACCTTCTCTCCTGCCTCGCCTGTGTCAGCGTTTAACTCAGTCTACTTTTTATTCTTTCTGTGCCTTCCCCTCCTATTAGTCTCAGTGCTGTTCCTTGATTTTTTTTTTTGCCTCTCTTTTATGTAGCTGTTGCAAAAACTGTGTTAGTGTATTAGCACAGAGAGCAGTTCATCCCATAGTAGCAGCTTTGGATTCCAATTGTTGTTGACACATTTTTTGTGAAATGTCCTAATAATATTGGGTGAGCTTTTTCACTAATCAGTAAATACTAATTAATGTGACTGAAACGTGAGAGGACCCTCTCTCTGCTGAAGAATCTGTAATCTCCTCAGATGAAGAGATTAGGGAGGAGGAGATTTTCCTTTCTTTTATTGTATTTTGCTGTTTTCACTGCTTTAGGGCATTGTAAACCTACACGAGGTTTTTGTTTTTATCTTCTGCATCTTTGCATGTAATGAAATGTGCAATAAATAAAATTGCGATTGCCATGATAATCAGACCACCTTGGACTTTCTGTGAAGGGCTCCGTTTTCATGTTTGAACATTCAGTACCGTGACAGAAAATTGGTATGCTCCTGCAAATGATGAAGTTGGGTTTTTTGGCCCACTTCAATAGAATGTGCTCCACCTCTGTTGTCAGGAAAATAAAGAGCGCACTCATTCACGTCCTTCTTCTCTCCTGCTACATGTACCTTTCTTCGACTTCCGTGTTTCTCTCCCCTCCTTCCTTCCTGCAGTCCCTTCTCTAGAACCCAAACCGTGATTTTGGGGGTTGATGATTTATGATATAAGGGTCTGTACTTTATATCTTGCCTTTTGATGGAATTTCTCTGTTCCCCGTGTTTCTTTACTCAGTCCTCGTCTCCGTGTTTAGTCTGTAGTGTCCTGCTTTTAGTCTGTCTCGTGTATCGTTTGTCTTCCATCTCAGTGAAGTTCACGTGCCTCAGTCCTGGTCCTTTGTCATCTTGTTGTCTATGGGTCCCTGTCTGCTGTGTGCTCTCCCATCTGTCTATATATTTGTTTAAGTAGCATTCCTAGTTTGTGCTGCTGGCTCCATCCAGTTCTATAAATCTGGTATGTTCTGTAATAAAGCTGTAATTAAGTTTAAAGCTGTTCAAGTCCTGCCTTGTGGGCCCATCTCCTGCCTGCCACACAGCTGATCGTGACATTTTTTTACAAAAGGCTACATAAGAGCAACAGATTTAAGTCACAAGTGATACACTAACACAGGGATCCTCACATCCAGGCCTCGAGAGCCAGTTACCTGCAGGTTTTAGATGTGTCCCTAATCCAACACACTTCAAACAAATGGCTGAATTACCTCTTCAGTATGCAGTCAAGTTTTCCAGAGTCCTGCTAATGACTTCTATATTTGGCTCAGGTGTATTGAAGCAGAGACACATCTAAAACCTGCAGGACACCGGCTCTCGAGGCCTGGATGTGAGAATCCTTGCACTAACACAATTACAGCAAGCTTAAATGGTTCTCCAGCAATGCTGGTGCATCTTTTTGTCATCATTCGGGAAAAACAGTGATGGTAATGATATTTAAAAAAAAAAGCCTTATATTTTATTATAATAAATGAACTTTTTTCATAGCTTAAATATGTAGTTGTTCATTCAAAAAAACCTTTTCTTCCTCTCCAGCAACCAGACAAGTGTTTCGAGTGTAACTCCCAGCATCCCTACAGCCCAAACGTGCACACTAACAGCCACCGCATTGAAAACGTGATCTACCTCACGGACAGCAACGGAGTCAACACCTGGTGGCAGTCTGTCAATGGTTTGTGTGTCTTTATTCTGTAAAAGTACAAAAGGACATGAACAGTATGTTCATTGTGTTGATTGCTTCTGTCCTCATATATTTATATATGTGTCTGTGAAGAATAGGTTTACTCTCCTTGTTTTCTTAGTTACATCACGATGCCCTATTTACATAGTATTATCTGGGGCCTCTATTGATGTGCAATAATTGTGCCATTTGTCTGTGATCTTAACCCCACATGAATCTGTGATGTATCTGTAAGTTGTGAAGAAAAAATGCCATATTCAACAAACATAATACCAGGTTTACTGACATCAATATCCCAGTGATTAAGGAGACTGACATTTTAAATCAAAGTTTGGTTAGGATTATGAGTCCAATTTCAAGATGCTTGTGTTTCTTATCTCTTATATTGTGTATGTTTATGTTTTAGCATGTGGGCCCATTTACAGGAAGGTCAAGCTCAAATCCATCAGAAAAGAAAAATCTTGACGGATGATGAAAATGATAACAAGCATAGCCACAGTCGTCAATATGTTCGTGCAAAGTACAGACTTTGCTTGCCCCATGTGAATGCATCACACACACAAAAAAAAAACAAATGTGGAGGATTTCTAAAACAGAAACTGTCCAGGTTATACTAACTCCACGTGAACAGGGCTTACACCTCAATGCTGCTGTTGCAGTAAAATCATAAGAGGGGAAAAATTCCTTCACAGAAAAGTTGATCCTGGTGCTAATTTACATTCTTGTGGGGGTAACAGTGGGACTTTGATATTTCCCAAATGAGACAAAACTGAAAGGAAAGAAGGTAAAAGTCTCCAACAGTCAATCAGCATTCATTAAGCTGTTTTCCACACAGGACAGGAGAGTGTAAGCATCAGGCTGAACCTGGAGGCTGAATTCCACTTCACACATCTCATCATGAAGTTCAAGGTACACACAGTTTTTTTCTACATGTGTTATAGCCCTCTGTTGGAAAGCCAATGCTGTATGTGCTTAAGCATGCCAAGGGACAGACAAAAATTCGTCAGGCATTCCACCAGGCATAAATCCTGTTTGTACAGCAAACAAAAGGTTCTGATAAATCTTTCTTACTTTATCTCTCCAGACTTTCCGACCTGCAGCTATGATCATCGAGCGTTCGGCTGACTTTGGCCGCACTTGGCGTCCGTACCGCTACTTTGCCTCAAACTGTTCCAGAACCTTTTCTAACATCCCCGCCAATGGCTTGCACCACATCAATGACATCATTTGTGAGGAACGCTACTCTGACATCGAACCCTCCACGAATGGAGAGGTAAAACTTAAAAAGATATCCGTAGTAGTAAAGAGGCGTGTTATAGAAAAAGATCAGTATGCTTCCACTTTGTTACCCTTTCTGAATTTATATTTTGCTAAGAAAATGGAAAAAAGGTGCAGCAATTTATTGAAATGCGCAAACAAATGGAAGGTTGAACGTCAATATTTGGTATGATTACCTTTATTATTCAGCACAGACTGAACTCTGTTAGACAAACTTTCTTTAAGTAGTCTTCAGGAATAGTTCTCCAAGCTTCTTGAAGGACATTCCACAGGTCTTCTTTGGATTTTTTATTTCCACATTTGGCATCGTGTGCTGCTTTTACTTCCCTGACAGAGACCGTGCTGGCTGTAGATACTCATCTTTTAGAAGAGTCGCATATTTGTCACATTGTTTTTGCTGCCCTTGCTTTCTGTGGTCCCTTCACAATAAAAGCCAGCATCTGTTTTGGTAGTTAAATGCTTGGCTTGCATTCCCAATTACTTAAAAACAGAACTTAACAAAGACCGTAACACTGGTTAGCGTGCTGCACTAGGTTGTGTGAACTGCACAAAAGTAAACTAGCTCCAATCCATGGAAACAACACTGAACATAAAATGCTTTAAAATGTGCTTTTGGAAACATTTAGGAGGAAAGAAATGCACTCATACTGATTAGACCTCAATGATGCTGACAGTGCATATAAGCAGTTTTCAATAGCTTTAAAGTAGTTAAAAAAATGTGATTATAACTTTAAATTTCAACGGCAGTTTGAAGACATTAAGGGATCTGTCATTGCATACTGTTCCTTTTGTGCACATGCTTGTTCAACATCTGTAATTGGCTTGTTGAATATTCAGTAATACTGCACTCTAATGGAAGGTATCTCTGTATTTGTCTGTCTAAAAATGTCTCTTTTTTTATTCAAGGTCATTTATAAAGTTCTGGATCCTTCCATTCCTGTGGCAGACCCCTACAGCTTAGATATTCAAGGTCTGTGAAAATGTTTATTTGTGTACTGCATATAAACCATCAACATTAGCCGTACAGCATTTTTGCTTCTTGCAATTTTCACTTTGCTGTGATTATTTTAGTCTCCCCAAAGAAAGACTGGATGCATGAGCAATTTTGTACAGCAAATGTTAACCGTTATTCCTCTGAGAGACTGACATTTTTATTTTGTATTCAAACAAGGTTTCTGATCTCTAATAACCAATTCAAAATTGGTTATTAAATTCATGTTAACACTAACAGAAGCATAAATGTGGAATTGCATCGACACAACCACATTTGGACCTGGTCAAGTTTTGACTTTGATGGAATCTAAATGCAGTCTGTGGAGCGTCGCTGACTTCTTAAGAAAGCAAGCAGCAAGGCCACCAAACTTCGGCTCTTCCTGCTCACTCATCAGGGCTGCATTCAGCCCAGACAAAAGGCAGCACTCCATCAGGTGCACAGCCCTTTTAATACAGCAGAGGATGGGTAACACTTGTGACACACCCACCAGATGAGAGAGGCTATACCACTAGCCCACTGCTGCACACTGTTTCAAGGAACATGCCATTCAGCCCGGAAACCGTACCAAAATATTTCCCACTGTTTTCATGCTTTGGCAGCACGGTGGCTGAGTAATCAGCGCGATTAGCTCAGAGAAAATTGTTCAAAGCATTCTGGGCTGTGATTGCTGGGTTTTTGCCCAGGATTTGGTGGGTTTTCACCTGACAGTAAAACACATTAAATTAATATTCTATATCTTGGCCCAGGACCCTCTCACAGAAGAGAGTCTTAAACATTATGAACATGCTGTTTTTGTAATGATTAGCATATTTCAACAAGGCATTTGTCAGTCAAGACAAAAATGTTTGCGTAGTAATGAGTTTTCAGTCTTTTTTCTCCCATTTGCAGAACTTTTGCGCATCACCAACCTACGCATTAACTTCACAAAGCTCAACACTCTGGGAGATGACCTTCTGGACCGACGCCCTGATGTCCTGCAGAAATATTACTATGCCATCTATGAGCTCGTGGTGCGAGGGAGCTGTTTCTGTTACGGTCATGCCTCAGAATGCGCCCCTGTACCAGGGGTAGACGCCAGGGAGAGCGGCATGGTGAGTCAGTGGATTATACTCCCAAAACCTCACGGAATTATCACCACATGCCCTCAACAGCAGAAGATTGTACACATTTGCATCACATATGTCCAGTAAATCATGCCATTCTCATTTACAATGCCTACACTGACCTTTTCACCTTTCTTGTTGCTGCATTCAGATCCACGGTCGCTGTGTGTGCAAACATAACACAGAAGGCCTGAACTGCGAGCGCTGCAGAAATTTCCACCACGACCTGCCGTGGAGACCAGCGGAGGCGGAGAACCCTCACACCTGCAGAGGTGGGACGCTCGGGCACTCTGCAAAATGGATGGAAGCATTATTGATTTTAAACTGCTCTCTGTTTGTAGCTGAAATTCTCTCGCCATGTTTTTCTGATGTGTTTTCTGAGCCTTTTGGCTGTTTAAGGAAATAGCGTACAAGTTCTTTTTCATGTAAATGTCTGGTGGTACTAACAACAGCAGTGCAGAAGAACTGTATAAGATCAATGAAGATTGTTTTCAACTATGCAAGGCTACTCGAGTGTCTGTAAATAAAAATAAGATGGGAGGAGCTAACGTGATGTGATCTTTTTTAGGCGATTGTTATTAGGTCACCACCCAAAAAAATGGTGACATCGTCAAGATGATATTCACGTTCCTCTAAAGGTCTTTAATTGTTCTTCTTTTGTTTTCACCTGTTTCTGCAGAGTGTAACTGTAATGGCCACTCAAACCAGTGCCACTTTGACATCGCAGTGTACTTGGCGACGGGCAGTGTTAGTGGAGGAGTTTGTGATGACTGCCTACACAACACTATGGGACGCAACTGTGAGACATGTAAACCTTTCTACTACCAAGACCCTAACAGGGATATCAGGGACCCGCAGGTTTGTGTCGGTGAGTCTCTTTTTCCTTTCAGCCATGATGCTGAATTCTCACCTGTGGATTTATACATTGAGTTTAAAAAAAAGATTTTTCTCTGAAACACTGGATTTTCCTTTGTCATTTCTTTCACCGTTTACCTACAATCTCCATCATTTCTTTTACCTCAAGCCTGTGACTGTGACCCAGTGGGATCATCGGAGGGAGGAGTGTGTGACAGCCACACTGACCTCGAAATGGGGATGATTGCGGGACAGTGCCGCTGTAAGGCCAACGTGAAAGGCAAGCGCTGTGATGACTGCAAGGAGGGTTATTATGGACTCAGCCAGAATGACCCGCTGGGTTGCCAACGTATGTGTTCATCGACCGCCAAAACACGTCACGTTTGAACAGGAATAAAGATGGATTTCTGGAGTTTCAAAATCTCTGTGCGTATGTTTCTGTGTCTTTCTTCATCAGCTTGCAACTGTGACCCTCGTGGAATCATTACGATGGGAGCCCCTTGTGATCAGATCAGTGGGGACTGCTCCTGCAAAAGATATGTCACAGGTCGCTACTGCAGCCAGTGTCTGGTTAGTAACAGTGGTTCTTCTGTTAAAATCTTCTGCTGCTTAGGTTTTAATATCCTACACTCATCTCTGAGTTTGCATACTAGCAGGCCTCGAATGCATGAAAATCTGTGTAGAACGCTTTTCCAGTGGAGTCCAAGAATAAAAATAGGGAGCTGTGAATGAGATCTTTAAATAACGCACTGGCAGATGTTTTCAATTTTTTTATAATTAATAATTATTTCACATCCTGTGTAGAAACCGTACCAAAAGTGTGCATCATCACAGCACTTATGTATACAGCAATCTGACTGTTGCCAACATGATTGCATCAATCAGCAATACACCACACTTTGGGATGCTGTTTAAAAATACAATTTCAGTAGCACTATTTTCCTGCCGTTAGGGTAAACACGGCCTGTATAATGACAGGACATACAGTGCAATGACTGAAACTACCTTCATTTCCAGACTGCAAATTTAAACATCCGTATTTGTAGATGAGGTGACCAGAGAAATTTTGATTTATTATACCCTATACAGAAGCCCCTAGTATTTTAGTTATGCGTCACTAGTACAGCTACAAATAGAACTGCTGCTTTAGATGTTTATGATAAAGCAGCTCTAAAAAGGCACACGTGTCCATCCTAACTGTGAGGTTTGTGTTTCTTAGCCTGAATACTGGGGGCTCAGTAATGACCTGGCAGGCTGCAGACCTTGTGACTGTGACTTTGGTGGAGCCTTCAACAACAGGTAAAAGGGTTTTTTAATCTTCTGTGCTCTCCTTTTAAGAACAAAGGGTCTTATAAATTGGAAGTATTTCATTTAGATACAAAAAGCATGCACTGGCCATGAAGTGAGGCTGTAAATTATTCAGTCTGCTTATTCATGCAGGCAGCAAATCAGAGGCAGCGAAGAGACAGGAAACGTCAAGAACACCAGTAAACAGTTGCCCACGCATTGTTCTGTGTGATACTTAAGGTGCATGATGGAAACTGGCCAGTGTGACTGCAGGAGGCATCTAATTGGTCGCCAATGCTTCGATGTGCAGCCCGGGTATTTTTGTGCTCCGCTGGACTACTACAAGTATGAGGCTGAAGATGCCACCGGACACTCTCCTGATGACCCTGCACTGCCGGTGAGCTCAGCAGCACGGGTCTGTGTAAACCACTCGTTCACATTTCAGGTCACTGTGACTCACACTCACACTATTAGGCGGACACTTACTTTTCCTGAACTACTTGAAAACAATACAAAAACTGTAATTCTGAATGTATTTAAATTAAGTGAGCAAATATTGTAGAGTAAGGAGAAAGTCTGGGTGTGTCTGCTTAGACTGCTGCCCCTGCAGCTCAGCTCTAGAGAAGTGAATGGATGGATCATTCACCAAAAAAATTGGAGGCAATGTAAAGTCAAAACAAGGGTTACTGATTTAGCTCAATTAGAATTTTAGTGAAATCAAATTTGTCACTATTGGATGTCAAGGACATGCATTCTATTTCCAGTAAATCTCTGTTTTTATTATTATGATCCATTTGGACTTTTGTATTTTCAAAGGACCAGGCTGATCAGTGCTGCAGCCTATTTGAACAAGGAGATTTTCTCACTGTGACAAGCCTGTTCCTGTACATGCCCAACAGACTCATTCTTCCTCACATCACTATCTCTATTTACCATCTCTATCTACCCACATTTATACATTTGCTTTTCCCTGTGTCTGTCCTCTGCACCCACCACCCTCTTCCATCCTCCACATTGTTAAGAGGCACACAACACACAATACTTCCTCCTTTAGCCCTCAGGGCAAGCTGCAACAGTCCATACTTACAACATCACAGCTGCAGGAATGTAGGGAAAACTGACTTCAGTGAGTCTGGAATGTTATGAGAAGAAATGTGAGACACTAAACAAGTGGAGATGTATCTTTGACGCATAAGGGTCGCTGTCTGTAAGTGGCGAACGTGGCTTGTTAAAATAAGCGGGGCGCAGTCGAAGTCCTGCATTTCTGTGCAGAACTGCACAGCTGCAGTAATAACTACACAGCACAGATACCAACCTGTCACAGTTCATTATTGCTGTGCAACACAGCGCACCCACGCACACACAAATTATGTCTTTGTTTCTCTCTGTCACACTCCAGCAGTTTGAGCACAGAAGATGAGTCCAAGGTGAAATCCTCCAGATTAAATGTTTCACAAAATGTTTGTACAATAGACACAGCTGTGAAACCTCTCTCCTCCCCTACTCCCACCTTTAACTGCTTTTCTGCACGGTTTCACTGCTGTTTGTGACATTGCCGTGGGTTGCTGTGTCAGGTGTGCTCAGGGGTTAAAGTGGGTCGGAACCTTCAATTAATGAGAAATTAAGTCTGATAGACACATTAATTCATGTTGATGTTGAATGAGTTAATTTTCCGTGTGCAGCTTGGCCTTGCTTCCAGTGATGGCATGGAGATACTTGCCCACTAATAACAAAATAATGATTATATAATCATATCCCACGCCCATCTTACACCCTGAGCACATTCTTTGTTCTTCTTAATCCGGTGTGTGTGTGTTCAAGGTACAGATTTAAATAAAGTTGCATTTGTAGTAGGCTACTTGAGCAGCGTTCGGCCAGCGTTACTGAAGAGGAGTACGCTTTTTTGTTTATTTTTTGAAGTGGCGGGGAATTTCAGATGCAAATTTTCAAATAGCTCAACAAATATCATTGCTTACTGCAACCGGTGCACAAAGAAAAAATCTACTGGCCCTCACAAAACAAGTTATGTGACTTATTTCGAAGTAACTCTTTTCCCCACACCACTACACCTGTTCTTAGGGTTCCCCCACCTGCCAAATCCCACTTTAACCCCTGGGTGTGTTCCTATTTATTCCAAATGAGCTTGCTGAAAAAGTTTCTGAAAGTTTGCCAGGAGATTTAAAGCCATTCATGTATCTGAATGATTTGTTCTCTAACTTTAGAAGCTCAGGTGAGCAGCAGACATGTAACAGTGTTGGTGGTAGTCGGCAGGTGAGACAGTCGAGGAGACCCCAGCGAGCAACCGGAAACAAACAACAATACATTAACTGATGTTAGCTCAACCAACCGTGAAGGTAATGAAAAATACTGATAGAAAGGAAAACAAAGAAGGCTGTAAAGCTGTGGCAGCTGAGGCAACAGGTCCAGCCCCAGTGCTACAAACGACAAGAAAAAGAAGAAATTGTAGATGACACATACACACACACAGTTTTCAGATACAAGATTTAATCCCAAAATTACACTTCTTCCCCAGATTATTTTTTTTAAACTTTATTTTACCAGGTAAAATGTTTGAGAATCAGTTCTCATTTACAAACATGGCCTGAAGAAGATGAGCTCATAACTTATGCACTGGAAGTTAGAAGGATGGGACTTCCTGTTGCTGAGCTGCTCATAAAGGATTCAGTTTGACCAAACTAAGAATAGATAAGATGAGAAACGCCCCTCTGACAGCAAACAATGAGACATGGGTGATGCACAACGGTGCTCTGCTTGGAAGTGGCTCTCTGTTCTCGCTCTTTTCTGCTCTTTACAGACAGCATGCGAGTGGGAACTTTAAACATGAGTACCATTGACAGAATCAAGCAAGGCATGGTGAGCTGATTAGGAATAAAAACATAGATGTTTTATTCCTACAGGAAGCACAGATCCTTTTTTCAGAATGTCTAACAAACATCTAATTTTGCAGGGGAGGAAGAATTCAGCTAGCACATCAGAGACAGACACTTTGTTTTCATGAATATTTGTGTCAATGATGAACTCAAACAGGTAAATGCTAAATCTGGGGATGGTGTGATAGCAGAAAATCATCTCTTGAATGCATGGAGAGAATTTAACCTTGCAGACAGATGATGTACATGGGTTAAAATGACAGAAAGTACTGTCTAGGGAGCCAAGTTAGACAGGAAATATGTAAGTCCGATTTTTAATTATAGGTTGATTAAGTTCACATCTGTTGGTTTTTCAGGTCAACTCTAGAAATGCATTAGCATTGCCTTATGTTGGCACTTTAACATTTGCTAAATTCATACCAAAAACCTCTCAGTGTCTCTTTTTGGAGTCAGTGGAGTTAAGAAAAGATCACTTTAACTCGTTAGCTTAGTGGTGGATGACGGGAAAAACACAAGTTGATAACATACCTTGAACTTCCTGATGGGACCACAACAAGTCGCTGCATGTCTTTCAAAAGTTGTTGGAGGAAGTGCTGCTGCCCTCCTTCATCCTCTTAGTTACATACAGGGCTACAGAAACTCAGCCACTGGTTAAGACTGCTTTTTCCCTCAGTTCTGTCCTGAGGATCAGGAAAAGTGTCTCAGAACACTTGAGCTGACAGGTCTTCCTAAAGCCTTAAAAAAAAAAACATGCTGTATGCTTTAAATGTGAAGGATCTAAACTGAGCTTGCTATTTCACAGTGGATGTTTTTGTATCCAGAGGCAGCTGGAGTTCCCTGTCCAGATCTCCTATAAATAAATACAGTGTGACTCTCCAGTGGGTTTCAGCACAGACATGTGGCACATATAGAGCAAAGGGGTCACTGCCAGGCTGATGGGACCTCACATCATCTGTGGCTTTGTTGTCCTAGAGTAGCTTAGATTACTGTAACGGTATGGACAGGTGTTGGAGAAGTTTTTGGCATCACTTATAGTGAAGAAAAGTGGAACTGTGTCTCTCTTATTAACTTTATTATAAGTAAGCCAAAAAAGTTTAACCAAAAGTTTAGGTGTTATAAAATGGTGAGACTTTGATCATTTTATCTCAATTTGGGGGTAAAGAAGCCTCCTGTGTACAAAACCTTTAAGTTATTCACTTGATTCTGAACATTTGTGTGGGTAATTATACATTTTATTTTCATTAAAGGGTCAGTTGAAGGTCAAAGCTCTCCTCTCCTCTCCTCCTCAGGGCCAAGTTCGTCAGCAGGCAACTAATGACTGTGTTCAGCACCTCAGCAACCAGCTCAGGAGGCACCGGCGGCACCGTGACATTACAAAGTCGCAGCAACATCAGGCAGCGCTCAGACGTATTCGGCAGCTTCAGCAAACAGTATGATTGTTTTTCTTTCAGTGACTTATTCGTTTTCTTTTTGTTTGTGAAGAGCCCCAAAAGGAACCAGTATCCACTACTGTATCCATCTTTCATACAGAAGTGTTTCTGTTATTCAGCCTGTGCTCATTGATATAAATTTCATGGAAAACTAAAATTAGTCATAAAGGAGCAGCAACACAGGCTACAGACTCCAAAATGACTGAAGTTGTATCAGCAGACAGTTCAACAGCACAGCATTTCAAACATCTACAGTTTTAGGCCTTTGTGGTCATGTGCATGTCGACCACTTGCCAAGTAAATGTCAGTTTGCCTAATTAAAAGCTTAACTGTCAAGTTAATTATATCATCCCAAACTAGTCAAGCTGAAAAAGAGTGTAGGGTATTGGCACTCCAGTTTTGTGGTCAAGAACAAAACTGGGACAGATTAAAGACCCAATGAATAAGAATCCCAATAGAGTCAAACAACATCATGAAAAACAATCTAGCCAAAAGTATTCTTTATTATTTATTGTTTGATTTGGCAGAGAGCAGAGCCTAACAAAAAATAAAAGGTGGTTTGATTAGAACATTTACATTGCTTACAGATGTGTCACTTCACAGGAGTCTCAGTCACAGACTCACAGCGAAGGAGAGCTGATTGTCCTGGGTTCTCCTCCTTCTGTGGAGTCACTCACTGTTTTGCTTTTCCACCCTGCAAATTTTACTGCTTTGTAAACTTTACTGACATCAGGCAGTTGTTGTCTTTTAAAAAATAATTTGATAATTCAAAACAGGTGGAAACTAAAACAGAGATAACGAGTTAATGTTGCAGCATTGGATTAGCAACATCATTGTGATATACTATACAGTGAACCCTCGTTTTTCACGGGGGTTACGTTCCAAAAAGAACCCATGATAGGCGAAATCCGTGAAGTAGTAACCTTTATTTTTTTTACAATTATTATACAATGAAATACTCCATAATA